>PVJH01000735.1:0-269827 GCA_004026705.1 Nesogale talazaci
CTGGAGAGCTGCTGCTGGATTTGAACCGCCAACCCAGTGGGCTGCAGTTCCCACACAACCACTACACCAACTGGGCTCAGCCCCATATTTTTAGTTTTTTAAGTTAGAGTTTATCAGCTATCTCAGTCTTCATATTCTTTTTCATTTCAAAGCATATATTTCCCACTACAATGGGGTTTACTTTCCTGTAACTTTCCTTTTAACTTCAATTCACATAACTTTGGTAATTGGGCTTTGAGAATTCATGCTCTAGCTGGAGATATTGTTGAATCTGTTAAAATTAGGCTACTTCTGAGGAAAAGAAAAAAAATTCAAATGCAGTACAAAATTGTAATTAAAATATCATCTGGGTAGCTTCTAAAAGATTATAAATAGGCCAATGAGTGACTTTGTGGATTTTCCAACTCTCGTAAGTGGCAAAGGCACATTTAAGCTAGAGTTCTAAGTTAGAATCTTTACTTTCTATCCTGTTGGACCCGGTGTCTCTCTCAGGTAAGCCTTGCAATTCTCACTACAAAGTGGGTCACTCAGACCCACCAAGCGCTTCGTGTGAAAACGATGAAAACGTTTGCTCCTAAAAAGCCTCAGGGTCAATCTGAGTCATTGCTCCATTGGTTTTAGTGTGATCTAAACCAATTTGCTCCACTTCTCTGAGCCTCTCTCACAAGCCTTAACTGTAAGAACATCGTCATCACCTAATTGGCAGTAGTGCATGTGGAATGCCTCGTGCTGCCATGTGATCTCTAAGTAAAGATTAGACATTGTTATTACTGACAATTACAATAAATAGTGTATGGATGAGCAGTGAAATAAAGTGAGAACAGAACTAGTCCATACTGCAGTTCCTAATACACAATCAGCAATAAATACAGGTATGTGGAATTGAATATTGATTTTTTTTTTTAGAGAAACACTCGTTTTTTTTCACATTTCCCTCCCCAACCCAAGAAGTCTTCTGAAATGTCTTTAGTTCTCATTGATTGACCCATACCCTTTTGGATTTTCTATAATCACAAACACAACTAACTCAACGACATATTGCCTACAATTTAATCTGCTGTCTTATTTGCAATTGGAAGTTGAAGAATATATTTTCTTGAGAAATTATGCTTTGCTTCATGCACTTCTAAAAAAAGCTGCAGTTTTTGGAGTGGGGAATCAGTGGAGGGGTCTGAGAGCACAACCCCAATCCCAAAAGGAAGCCAACTCCCCCCTAGGAGTGTTTGTACAAAAAAAGGCATCCTAAGATGAAGCAACCAAAGAAAATAAAACAATGCTAACAACAAAAACATCGGTGTCTAATATCTATATGCAAAAAAATATATAAAAACCTGAAAATAGTTCAAAGTCTGTTCATTGACCTCCAGGAGTGTTTCCTGGTTGAGTCAGGGGGCAGTTGCCTCTCCTCCCAGGGGAGTTTGCTTTGGAGGTCAGCGCTGAAGCTGCAGCTTGGGGAGTGAGATATGCCTGACCAGAGCACAGGAGAACAAATGAAGGGGGAGGAAGATAGAATGGAGTGCATCCTGGCGCACTGAGCTTTCAGGACAATATTCCTACTCAGATAAGCACAAAGAGGATCATGTGGTTGGCCCCACTATGAAATATGGCTACCCTCACTACCCAAGGTCCTTCGGGTCAACAATGGAGAAACAGGGTCAGAATTATACCCTATCTGACCGAATCACACAATGGCAAAACACTAAGGATGTGCAACAGAGCATGGAGTTCCCAATGGAGTGCCAAGGATATACTTTGAGGTTAGCGTATAGCACTCTTCATCCACTTCAACCAGGGAACACATCTGTAGGTCAACAAACAGACTTTGAACTATTTTCAGGTTTTTATATTGTTATTATTATTTTTTTACATATATGTATATGACATTGGGTTTTTTGTTGTTGTTATCCTTGTTTTATTTTTGTTGGTTGCTTCATCTTAGGACACCTTTTTGTACATATTGTTATGTCTGCAGATCAATCTCTGTAAGATAGGCTGAATGAAGAGTCTGGAGGTGAAAATGATGGGACTGATGGTTCCTGGGGGGACATGGAAGATGGGGAGGGAGAGAAAAGGAGATGGTGTTGTTCGGCCCAGAGAACAAAAGTGATTCAAAATCAGTCACAAGGTGGATGTGAGAGATCTGATAGGGATTGAGCAAGAGTAATGTAACAGAGAGAAAATACTGAAACCCAAATGGAGGCTGAGCATGATAGTGGGACAAAAGGAAAGTAAAAGGAAATAGAGGAAAGGACTGGGGGTAAAGGACATTTATAGAGTTCTAAATATAGGCATGCACATAGGTGAATATATTTATATATGATGATGGGGAAATAGATCAACATGCACATACTTATAGGGTTACTATTAGAACAGAGGGTTTGCAGGGAGGAGATGAGTCAGTCAAGGTACAGTGTAGTAACAATGAAATATCCAACTTTCCTCTAGTTCTCAAATGCTTCCTCCCACCCACTTCATGATCCCAATTTTACCAGACAAATCCAGCTAGACCAAGTGCTGTACACTGGAGTACACAGGAGTCAGAAACATGGGGAATTTAAGATAGATGATCCCTTCAGGATCAGTGGTGGGAGTGGTGATACCGGGAGGGTGGAGGGATAGTGTAATAGAAAGGGGGAACCAATTTCAGGGATCTACATATAACCTCCTTTCTGGGGTACAGACAACAGGGAAGTGAGTGAAGGGAAACATTGGACAGTGTATGATATGAAAAAGGAGTAATTTGTAAATTATTAAGGGTTCATGGGGGAGGGGGTGTGGAGGAGGGGAAATATGGGGAACTGGTACTGGAGGCCTAAGTGGAGGGAGGATGTTTGGAGAGTGATGATGACAACAAGTGTGCAAATATGACCTGCGTCCAATTGATGTATGTATTGATCGTGATGGGAGTTGTATGAGCCCCTAATAACATGATTTATAAAAAAAGTTGCAGTTTCAGAAACCCATAGAGGAAGTTCTACTGTGTTTCACAAGGTCATAATGAGTTGAAATCAATTTGAGGAGAGTGAGTTTTTAAGTTCCTATATTAGATTTAAACAGTAGGCTGCTAAATGAAAAGTTCTAATATGTCCATTGAGGAAAGATGATCCAGTCTGCTGCAATAATGATTTGCAGCTCTGGGAACCCTGTGCAGTACTTTGACTCTCTGACATCTACAGTCACTATCAACTGGAATCAAATTGATATTTTGCTGATAAATGTCATCTAATAAGGTGGTCAGTCTCTGTATGGTGTAAACAGTTTGTGCTCTGCTGGTAACTCAAAGGCCATTGGTTCAAACTCACTCAGTGGCTCCATGGAAAGGAAGATCTGGCAATGATGGACATATAACCACCATATTTTGTACTAATAACCTGGCATTCTGTGATGCTCACCTTTCTGACATGATCACTGAAGACAAAATAGGTGCATAAACAAATGTGGTAAAGAAAGCTGATGGTGCCCGGCTCTCAAGAGATAAAGCATCTGGGGTCTTAAAAACTTGAAGATAAACAAGCACCCATCTAACTGAGAAGCAGCAAAGTCCACATGGAAGAAGCAGACAAGTCTGTGTGATCATGAGGTATTGGTAGTATCAGGTATCAGGCACCAAAGACCCAGAACAAAAATTTGCATCACTGTCAATGAGGGGAGTGAGGAGTGGAGACCCAAGCCCATTGTTCAACAGTTGGACACTCCCTTACAGAAGGGGGACAAAGAAGAGATGAGCCAGTCAGAGTGCAACATAAAATTTCCTTTAGTTCCTTAATGCGTCCTCCCCACTATTATCATGACTGAAATTCTACCTTACAAATCCACCTAGATCAGAGCATGAACACAGATAAAATCTGGAAACACAAGGAATGCAGAACCTATAAAATCCTTAGGATCCATATTGAGGTTAGCAATACCAGGAGGGAAAGGGGAAAGTGTGGGAAGAAAGGGGGAACCAATCACAATGATCTACATGTAACCCCCTCTTTGGGACACAGACAATAGAAAAGTAGTGAAGGGAGACATCAGTCAGTGTAAGACATGAAAAAGAAATCATAAATTATCAAGGGTTCATGAGGGGGTAAGGGTGGGTGAAAGAGGGGAAATAAATGAGGAGCTAATACCAAGAGTCAAGTAGAAAGAAAATGTTTTGAAAATGATGATGGCAAGAAATGTAAATATGTGCTGGGCAAAATGGATCTATATATGGATTGTAATAATAGTTTTACAAGCCCCAATAAAATGATTAAAAAGGAGAGTTGTAAGAGCTCCCAATAAAATAATTTTCAATTTAAATTTTTTAAAAGCTTATGATCATAAAAACCTTCTGAAGCTGTTTGCTCTGTCACCCATGGAACAGCCACAGCCTAACTGGATTCAGTGGCAGAAAGCAACACAATAGCAAAGAGTCATAGTTGATGCTTGATGTTGCCCAGCTGATTCAGACACAGAAAAACCCTGTGTGCGACAGAAGGAAGCTCTCCCTGGTCCTGCACCATCCCCACGATTGGTTTCATGCTTGAGACTATTGTTGCATCTACTATGTCAGCTCATCTTGTTCAGGGCGTTCCTCTTTTTTTTTTGTTTGTTTCTCCTTTACTTTATGAAGCAAGATAGTCTTTGCCAAGGACTGGTCCAAAGTTCCTGAAATGAAGTTTTACTATTCTTGCTTCTAAGAATCATGAGGGCTGTACTTCTTTCAAGACAGAATTTGTTGCTATTTTCACAGTCTGTGATACTTTCAATATTGATTGACACAGAAGAGTGATAGCTCGTCACGCTCCGGAGACCTAGCATCAGAGCACCACAAGTCAAGGAGTGCAGCCGGCCTGAATGGAACAGTTATGCGTGAGCTTCCCTTTGAAGCTCATGCACAAAGTCAATAAATTTTCCACTTCAAGAGAGCTGCTAGAACATCATCACACATGAAGCATTATGGTTGCTAGGTGCTGTGGAGTTGAGTTTAACTCACAGAGATCGTGTGAGACAGAGTGGAACAAACTGTTTAATCTTTAAGAGAGCAAATAACCAGGTCTTTCTCCTATGGAATTGCTAGATGGGACTGAACCAGGAACCTTTGGGTGAGAATCTGAGCACTTCCTTGCCCCACCAGGGCACTTTACGCATTCAGTAAAACGCTAGTTCATTTTGCATATCAAGATTACTGTTTCACTCTTTGCCTGACTTTATTCTTTTCCAATTTCTTGATCAATTTGACATGTTAAGTTGTTATTGTCTCAGGGAAAACCTACAGTCCGTTGATCCCATTTACTCTTTATGTCTCATTTAAATTAACAAACAAGCATCTTCACAGGGTGCACACTGAGTCTTTAGTCAATTTCTCCAATCTGTGCTCAATGCTTTATTTGCAGAAACTACTTTATTTAGTTGTGAAGCAAACTAAAAACAAAACAACAAAAATACCTTGGATATTTTCCAACTAATCCCTCATTTCTAAAAGCATATGACCAAAAATAAATCCACATTCCAAAATGAAAACATACTTTTAACATTTTCTTCTTACTTATAAAATAAAAGGCAAAATTAAATCTATGAGCTGGAAGTTATAATTTATCATAAACTCCTGTAAAAAACCCTGCCCCCTCTCAAATCATCAAGGATATGACTCTATTTTAAGCTCTCAGAAAAACAGTGACCTCTAAGACCGCCTGGTAAAGACCAGTCTTGCTCGAAATTTCCAGAAAATAATCAATGAAGAGTCTGGATTTCATACCACTGGGTAAAAGAAACCATAGTGGAACAGTGGTTTAAGCATTGGGCAGCTAACTGCTAGACTGGTGGTTCAAACGGACCCTCTGCTTCTCAGAAGAAAGATGTCGCTGTTTGCCCCTGTGAAGGTGTATTGCATTTTCAGAAAACTCTAGTCTGTACCTCGACTCTCTGTGAGATGGAAGTGGCTCTGAAGTAGTGAGATATACCCGTGAGAGAAGTGCTGCTGAAGTACGGGACTGCAAACTGAACGTTCAAAGCCACTGGTGCCTCCAAGGGAGAAGAATGTGGCAGTCTGTTGCTGTTAAGATTTATGTATCTTATGTTTATAAGTTTTAGCAATGCTATGGAGAAGGTCTACTCTGTTCCCTGAGTCCTTATGTCTTAGACTGAAGGACACTGGGCTAGATTTTGGGGGGTTATATATGTATGAATAGAGAAAACTATTATTTGGGGCCCACATGCACATAAGCCCACATATGGGGTCACCACCACATGCTTTAAAGGGTTGCGGCAGAGAACCACTGCACTGGAGCATTACCTTTATCATCTCAGCGCGCACACCTCATTAAGGAAAGCTGAGGGGATCCGGCAAAACGTGAACATCATATAAAAAGCCGAATAACAAAGAAAAAGTATAAGAAATAGCCCTGTGACTGCCTATTTTATGATTTGGAGAGAGAAAAAGCTAAAAGTTTTCCTCAGAAAACTCTATTTAAGAATCCTTATAGAGTCTCCTCTACATAACCCTCCTGGGAACAATTGGCTTAGCAATGAGGAATCGTATTCAAAATGAATAATGACAAAGTAAACAGCCTACGAGAGATAGGAAAACACCATGAAGAAAAAAGTGAGAACTACAGCAGGCAAAAGAAGGCGGGAGGGAGGGGAGGGGCCTCTTGGGCTCCCTACAAAGTCTGCCAGGGCAACTAGGATGGAGGGAAGTGAACTTCAGCGGTCTCTGGTCACTGGAATATCTACCTACTCTATTGCAATGCCTGCCTATCCTATTCTTGTGAGGTGCCAGGGAGTTGCTTCTGACTGACAGTGATTCTATGAACAGCAGAACGAAACACTGCCTGGGCCTCTGCCAGTCTCAAAGTTGGCCTTATGTTTGAGCTCATTGTAGCAGCCATGGTGTTGGTCCATCTTGCTGAGGGCCACCTTATTTTTTTCAATGCTACCCCACCAACATCCTGTTCTTCTCCAGAGCCGAATCTTTCCTGAGAATACGTGCAATGTAAATGAGGTGAAGTCTCATCACCCTTACCTCTGTCCTGAAGGCTCTTCTAAAGCTCAGTGCACCATGGAAAAGGAGTCATTCTGGTATAACTAATTTTGCCTTCTTATAAAAGACATTTTAAACATCTAACACTCCAAAGTATGCAGTCCTTGACTGGCACAAACAGTTAAGGAATTGAAAAGCTGGTGGTTTTAACTCACCAAAGTTGCCTCAGAAGAAATGCCTGATCATCTACTTCTGAAAACTGAAAGCTATGAAATCATATGGGGTGCAGTTCTACTTTGCAGTGCAGGAAGTCAACATGAGTGGGAGTTGGTGTGATGACAATTGGTTGATATTATTAAGTACTATAATTCACAAATGCTGGGTTTCCAAAATCTTATCTGGAAGACACACTCATCTATGCATGCATGTGCACACACACATACACACACAATGTGTTAGTCTGAGTTGATTAGAGAAACAAATTCTGAGACACTCAAATGTGTATAAGAAAGCGCTTTATTTAAAGAGTAAATTAAGAAAACATACCAGTTCGGATCAAACCATAAGTCCTACATTAGCCCATACATCTGACACCAATCTAGAAAGTCCTTTTCAGATTCAAGAAACACATGCAATGATGCTGAATGCAGGAAGATCTTGGGCCAGTGGTTGGGAAGTCTTGTGGATCCAGTGTTGTTGTAAGCATCTCAGTGCTGGCAGAGATCTCCACGTGGCTCCTCCAGCTCAGGGCACTGGACTAGCTCCACGTATCTTTCTGCTGTAATGTCTCCCAGGGAGTGAGCTTGTATTCCACCTTCAGTGAGCTATTTATCTCCTTAATGACTCCAAATGAGGTCATCAAGCTGTGACCTGATTGACAGACTAAACGCCACCTCTTCACTTTAAAAAAATCATTCTATTGGGGGCTCATAGATGTTATCATAATCTATCCATCCAAAACTTTATATCAAGCACATTTGTACATTTGTTGTCATCATTATTTTCAAAACATTTTCCTTCTACTTGAGCCCTTGGTATCAGCTCCTCATTTTTCCCTCTCTTCCCCACCTTCACTCCCTAACAAATCCTTGATAATTTATAAACTGCTATTATTTTTTTCCTATCTTATACTAATTGATGTATCCCTTCATGCACTTTTCTATTTTCAGTCCCCCAGGAGAGGGTTATGTGCACATCATTGTGATTGGTTCCCCTTTTCTCTCCCCCAACTTCCCCTACCCTTCAATTCAATTTCAATATTGGTCCTAAGGGTTTATCTGTCCTGGATTCCCTGTGTTTTTGGCTCTTATCTGTACCCATGTACATGCTCTGATATAGTCAGATTTGTCAGGTAGAATTGGGTCATGATATTGGGCTAGAGAGAAGCATTAAAGAGCTGGAGGAAAGTAGCAATGTTACAACCATGCTATACTGCACCCTGACTGGCTTTCTCTTTCTTGTGACCCTTCTGCAAGAGGATGTCCAATTGTCTACAGATGGTCTTTGGATCTCCACTCTGCTCTCCCCCTCATTCACATTGGTATGATTTTTTTGTTCTGGATCTTAGATGCTTGATATCTGATCCCATTGACACCTCATGATCACACAGGCTGCTGTGCTTCTTCTAAGTAGACTTTGTTGCTTCTCAGCTAGATGGCCACTTGTTTATCTTCAAGCTTTCTTGCCTTCAGTGATAGTGTCAGGATGGTGAAAATCATGGCATGCCAGGTTATTAGAACAAAGTGTTCTTATGTTGAACCCCTTTACTCTTAATCCTCTCAAATTGACAACAGATTATGTAAATACCCTGTGCATGTGCACACACCCCTTCCCACATGGAGTTCTGGGACCAAACAACATGCAGCAGTCCTTTGTTCATTTCAAAGGTTGCAAGCAATTATGGCTGGATGTTACACAGGTTGAAATACACCCACTGTGAGCAAAATGTTTAAAAACTCTGCTTTTAGAAAGGGAAGAAATTCTGTCCAGTGAAATTTGGCATCAGTTAATTATTCTATGTTTCTCAAGATAAGGGCTGTCATGGAAAAGGGGTACAGGTAAGATGAGATGATTTAGGATGGCACTTAAAAATGCCAATATGACACTGATGCCTACAGTGACCTTTTTCATTTTAGTTACTTTTCTGTATTGATATAATCAAAGGAAAGGTACCTGGGTTTAGTGTTGGCAGGATTTTAATGCTGAGCACGTTCTGCTCTCTCTCATAGCACAAGGGAAGATGCCACAGCACAAGCTGTTGGCAGGCACTGTTGTTTACATGGAATTCAATGTTTCAGAATTTTATTTATTCTTACAATTAATTTCTATTTATGGTACTTGGTAGAAATCTCCCATTTATGGAGGGATGCATTTAAAAAAAAGACATGTAACTAAAATCCTACTTGAAAGAAAAACCATAAAACAAATAACCATGCAGTTTAGGTGACATGCAAATGACTAAAATTTGCTGATGAACAGTGAATTCATTCTTTCTTTTATTCTGAAGGCATTTGAATACAAGAAGAAAACCTCTACTGGGCAATTGATAAGAATGTTCAGCTGCAGGAAAGCTTATATTTGGCAGACATATTTGCAGGTTTGGGTTGGACAGAGAGCAAAATCCCAAAGATCTTTGCTAAGGCAGAGTCAGAACCAAATTCCAACCACCTTAGGAGCTGGTGCTAACACCGCCTCCTTCCTTTCTGTTCTTATCCCCAGATACCCTGTTTTGCATTGCATTTCATCACACAAACCACCTCCTGTCCTTTTGGGAACAGGCAGAGTATATAAAAAGGGAGGTGATTAATCAGTATTTGTTGAATAAATGAATACATAAGTGAATGAATAAGTAAACAGAGAAAACAGATGAGCTGAGAGGGAGAGCTGCAGAGGTATCTACTTTTTCTTACCTCTCCTGTTTTAATAAGGAGGGGTGATACGAGGTGCACAGTGTGATCCTAACAAGGAAGGTAGCACCCTGCTTGGTCCAGATGGGGAACGTGCAGCCTGAACAGGCAAAGAACGAGAGAAAAAGCCATTCGTTAGTGAGTGTTTGTCCTCTCTCCAGATGTGTTTGCGAGGATGGCTGATAACCTTATGTAAACAACAGATTCAGAAATGACTCTTCAGGCAAGTCTTGGCTAGATTTCGGAGTCAAACGTATTGATTTCAAGTTTATAAGAATCTGGAAAATAAAGGTCTTGGCTGTTGGTGGAAAGGAAAGTGATGAGATGCCATAGCAGTGAGAAGTCAGCTCAAATTCATAAAGAAGGGAAAATATGACATAGAAATAGCTTTTCATTGTTCTCCACCCAATAAGGACATTACTATGGTATAGTTTCTAGGGAGAAGAGAAAGTCCTCCTGGCTTTGCGAAGTTGTTTTCATCCTCAATGATGGGGTGATTCACTGGTAATTAGAGAAAATATCAGTGGCAGAAACAAAGAGAAGTATCAGAGTGATCCTAACCTATTGTTCTCTTATCTCTAGTTTTTAGCACTTCTTGCTTTGTACACACAGTAATTTGTGTGCATTTCCTCTCTCTCTTTTTAAATTGGGTGCTCCCAGAAGTCAGATTTACTTTTTGATTCCTTTTCTGTGTTCTCCACAGTACCCATCAGTTGAGAAATATTAGATGCTCAATGTAGGTTTTAAATGTATGAATGGATGTAAGATAGGAAAATCTCAGCAGATGCTGTGCAAATTATTTCCTCCAAATGTTTGAACACCTACTATTAACTAAACATGACTTTTAACCACTCTGGGATATTGAAGAGTGGGTGAAACAACCGTGTTTTGAAGAAACAGGTGCTAATGATTGAGAATGCCACAAACACAAATGACTTATACACAGCTGAGAACAAGAGGAGCAAAGTTAAGCAAGGGCTATAGATATACACAGAAAAGATAGAACTTGATTTCAACTTTGGGTGTTGGCTAGAATGGGGAACAGAGAAGGAGTTCTAGATCAAGGACTTAAAAGATGAAATGGAATAGGTTAAGACACAGCTTGAGATGGACAGTACTGGGTAAAATTACACCATGAGCTAAATCGGGAGATGGAAAAATAGACTGCTTTGAGGGAGTTGATAACTTAAACCAAAATATACAAATAGGTTAAAGCCCCTGTACAGTCATCTCTGACTCCTTTTATCCCATTTTGTTTCAGAGAACTGTATTTTGTAGGTTTTTTAGAAGTAGATTGCCAGGACTTTCTTCTAAGGTGCCTCTGAACCATCAACCTTTCCGGTTGTAGGTGAACACTTAGTATTTTTGCCACCCTGGGGCTCTTAGTGGCAAATTTGAATCAAACTATGCCTGCGGTTATTGGGTCCTACTATGCCTGCTGTTATTGGGTCCTACTGTGCCTGCGGTTATTGGGTCCTACTGTGCCTGCTGTTATTGGGTCCTACTGTGCCTGCGGTTATTGGGTCCTACTGTGCCTGCTGTTATTGGGTCCTACTGTGCCTGCTGTTATTGGGTCCTACTGTGCCTGCTGTTATTGGGTCCTACTGTGCCTGCTGTTATTGGGTCCTCCTGCTACATAGGGTTTTCTTGGCTGCCATCTCTATGCAAACACATGGGTAGCTGTTGGCGTTGTCTTCTGTGGGGCTGTTGAGTTGATCTGACTGCCAACATTTTGGACTAGTAGTTGAATATAAAGCGTCTGTGCTACCCGGATAATCTGGCTGGGTAGTGTAGAGGGGTTACACTAATATCCAGAGAGTAAAAGCGGAAGGGAGTAGAAGAAGAAGCAAGGAGTCAAAGGTAGTTTGGGGAAGATTTCACAGAGCCTTGTAAATCTGGTGAGGACATTGGTATGTAACTCACTAATGAAACGTGTGGAGGAAGGAACTATCACAAAGCTGCTCCTAAGGATCAGAAGACAACAAGCTCTTCAGCCAACCAATAAACCCAGGAGCATCTCCTCCAAGGCCTTGTCTGTCCTTCCAGGTCCTCAAGGATGTGCTGTCCAAAAGAAGCTTCCAAATGATAGCTAACTCAGAAAAAAATGATAATGATTATTTTTCATTTAAAATCATTTTATTGGGAACTCATACAACTCATCACAATTCATATATCAATCCATTGTGTCAAGCACATTTGGCCATGTGTTGCCATTATCATCCTCAAGACATTTTTTCACTACTTGAGACCTTGGTATCAGTTCCACATTTTCCCTTCCCTCCCCACCCCTCCCTCCTTATGAATACTTGTTAGTCTACAAATTATCCTTATTTTGTCATGTCTTACACTGTCTGACATCTCCCCTCACCCACTTCAAACAAATAATTAGTATGCCAGACTTTCATGCCATATGTGGCAGTTACATAATCTCCTACCAACTTGTGAAGGGATGGAGTCTAGCCTGTCAATCAGATCACAGTTGGATGTCCTCATTCAGAGGGCAATGGAAATAAATAGCTCCCTGGGGGCAGATTCTCTCTTTGTCCCTGTCTCTCTCTGCTTCATCTTCCTCCGGACAAGACACATGGAACTACACTGATGGAGCTAGAACCTTGGAGTTGCAGTAGCCACATGGAGACCCACACCAGCACTGAGATGCTTCTATCACCACTGGATCCATAATATTTTCCAACCTCTCACCTGTGATCTTACTGCATTCAGCATCATTGCATGTGTTGCATGAGGCCGAAGAGAAATTTACAGACTGGTGTTGGACATATGGGCTAATGTTGGACTTATAGATTTGATCTGAACTGGGCTGGGATGTTTTCTTAATATATACAATTACTCTTTGATACAAAATTCTCTCTTACACACGAGTGTCTATGAATCTGTTTCTCTAGTCTATGTGAACTAATACACCAGATAAGTCCTACTGAAGCCACTCTGGTGGTGCAGTGATAGAAATCATGGCAGGTCTGAACTATCAACCTTTTGGTTAGCATCTGAGAGCCCTTAACCATTGTACCTCCAGGATTCCTCCCATAGGTACGACGGCCTTGGAGATTATATGGTGAAATTACACTCTGTCCTACAGTGTCACTATGACTTGGAAATTAACTCAAGGGCAATGTTTCTTTTCTTTTTAAAAGAGAGGACCCATGGAGGAGATGGCAAGGTGAGGAGAACCTCTCTAAAGTGCAGGTGCATTAGTCTTTATTTGAGGTGGCTTTAAAAAAGAAATGCTTTCCGAAAAAAATTGCAATTAAAAAGAATGACCTAAGGATTTATTTATGTTTTCTAGCAGGAAATGTATTCCTGGGTAATCAAATACCCAGAGTTGATGAGACAAAGCTCTATTTCACCACGGAAAGTCAGCTGAATGAGTGACAAAATTAGAAAAAGCATTTTTCAAACCCTAGTGCTGTTGACTCAGGCATAAATTTTAAATTGCTGTGAAAATTATTAGGTAAGTGAAAAAATAAGTACATAATGAATAAAGCACAAATCGGATCTCATCATCTCACTATGTAAGCACATGGCAAGTAAAATTCAAGTCAGATCTCGTCTCCTGACTGAACAGCATTGATATTGCCCCATTTCATTCTGACCAAAAGCCAAAAGTGTTGAAGTTGCCCATAAAATCACACACAGTCTGCCTCCCTTATTGTTATAAACTCAAGGTGGCTCTGTTTCCCTCATTCATGCAACTCTAGACACATTGGTCCCTTTACTCTTCTTGAATACGCTGCTCCGACTTCCTTCTTAGACTCTGTGTTTGCTTGTTTTTAAACTGTTTTATTGGCGTGACTCACATACCAAACAAGTCAATAGCTCATTCCCATCAACAAGAGTTGCACAATCAGTTTTGGAACATCTTCTTCATTCTTGTACTCATCATCATTTGCTTCTCATTTCCTCCCAACTTCCCCTACTCTGCCCCCAGAAAAACCACTCAACCATTACGACTGTCTTGAACAATTTGCCAATCCTGGATTTCACACACACACACACACACACACATTAAAAACAACCCCCTCTAAAATTAACAACAAGAAAGAAAGATTGTAAAAACGCAATTGAAAGGAAAGCAGAATATACTAAAAGTAGAACAAGTTTAAATGGATCATGAGGGAAAGTAATTGAAAGGGTGTTAAATTTTAACCTAACCGCATCTGCAATAAGCCACTTTCCTATGCATTCTCCACAATAGCAAGGCTAGTCACATCCCTGGCCCATGGTCAGAGGGAATCCAACAGGGCCTTACTCTATGTCTATTTTCCCTTCACTTAATAAAACCCAACGAACTAAAATAGATTTTCAAATGTGTCAAAAGGAAGATCAATGATAAGATCTTATATTTAACCTTTGCCTGCTATCAGTGACTTCACAATGCTCTCTGTCTAGTAACAGGGCTAGACACCTCACTCAGCCATGATCTCAGGGTATTCAGCAGATGCTCAAACCCTGTGTGGATCATGAAAATGGTCTTTGGGCTTCCGCTGTCATTGATAGCCTTCTGCAAACCAGGTGTTATCAATTTAAACTCTGAGACCATTCCCTTCTTTAGATTTAGATTTTATTTTTTATAATCCTCAATCACACAGGTTGGTGTGCTTCTCTCATGGGGATTTTGCTGGCATCTCAAATAGCTGCTTATTTGAAAGCAAGACCTTAAAATCCAGATGCTATTCTTTCAATTGGCCTTGCAATGTCTGTTTTTTTTCACCACACTTTTCTATAGCACCTCTCTCTTCAGTGATCTCTTCACGAGAGTGATAATCAAGCAAGGCCATGTCAAAAGAGCTATTCATTGTTAGATTGGGGCCAGAATTAAGAATGTGGTAATCACACAATTTCATGTTAACAAAGAGTGAAGGGGCGGAGTTTAACCTGTCAATCAGCCCATAGCTTTTCTAACTCCCTGGAGGTAAGGACATACTCTGCTAGATCTTCCTGTTGACAAGCCACATGAAGTCATGCTGATGGCAGCCAGAGCCCTGGAAACATGTCCACAGCCTTTGGATCCACAATACTTTCCACTTTAAGTCTGTGTTCTTTCTGCATTCAGTATCATTGCATATGCTATATGAGTTTGAAGAGAAATTTATGGACTAGTATTGGACATAAAGGTTAATATCACTCTCCTGAGATGATTGATGATCATTCACTTTTTACTGCCATCAAGTCAAAGCTGACTCATAACAGCCCTACAGGACAGAGTAGAGTTGTCCCTGTGGGCATCCAAACCTGCAAATCTTGGATTCCTGATATCTGCATGGTTTACTCTCTGACCTGATACAAGTCACTATAAAGGAGTAATGACTCTATGCAATAATGCACTTGACTACTAACCAAAAGTTCAGAGGTTCAAATCCACAAAAGGCATCAAATGAAAATCTGTCAATCTACTTCTGAAAAGAACAGCTGTTTTCAGCTAAATAGAGGAAAGGAGAAGATAGTGGGCTGAAGGATCACTGAGTGGAGGAGTGGAGGGGCATTACTGGTTACCTGATAGGTAGGACTTATTCAAAAATCCCATTACTGTTTACTTATTGATAACTCACAGAAACCCTGTAAGTTAAAACCTGAAAATCTTTACTGGAGCAGAAAGCCTCATGCTTCAACAGTGGAACAATGGATGAGTTGGAACCATTGATCTTGGAGTTAGCAGCACAATGAATAACCCACAATACCACTAGAGCTTCTTTGGTGGGAGTCACATTACTGATCAAAAAAGAGGGGTTGAGGGGCTGGGGGAAGAGTAAGAGCATACTTCTCTAATTACCAGTGACTGACATTCTTCAGTAAATACAACCAGCTTTCTGATTCCTATGCATCTGGCACCATTGAATCAACAACAGAAGGTAGTTAACACCTGCCTAGTCCATCCTCAACTGCTGTCCACTACATGAACAGCATCAACCCATGTTTGACTCACAGAAATAACTGCATCTACTCCAAGACAAATGATGCATGCTTCAAACTTGTAGCCAGAGTAGCATGTTCACCTTGCTGATCTGATTATATTGTATGGATCAAACCATACCAATCTATCAAGTCAAAACAAGGCAATCTATAATAAACAAAGGATTATAATAACACCATAATATTTCAGAGACAAAAGGTAATTTCAGATAAAGCAAAGAAACAGGCAGATGGCTCAAGCGAATGATCAAAACAAGCAAACTAACAAAACTAGAATTCCTCTTTGAGAAAGCAATGCTACTAGAGCTAGCTCATGAATCCAGGAGACTTCCAGATATATAGGGCTCTGTAACAGATCGAAGAAAACACAGAACAAATCAAGGGCAGAAAAGATGAAATTCTCATAGCCTCTCGATCCATGGCTCTAAAGAGCTTTCTGGCTGTACTTATTCCAAGACAGGTTGTGTTTGGTCTTTTGACAGTCCATGGTACTTTCAAGTCAAGTCCATAATTCAAGTTCATTGATTTTTCTATCGCCTTTTGTATTCAATGTCCAATTTTGACATGTATGTGAGACCACTGAACATTTCATGACTTAGTCAGGGGCATCTTAATTCTTAAAGTAACATCCTAGCTTTGTAACACAATAAAGAGGTCATGTGGAGCAGATTTACCAATGTAGTTGGTCATTTGATCTTTTTTGTTGGTCCTTTGATCTTAACTGCTGCTTCCATGATTACTAGGTGTGAATCCATGCAAGATGAAATCCTTCAGAGGTTCATTCTTTATTTTGCCTATCCTGCTATCACATATTTCTTCACTTGTTAGGATGACTTTCTTTAAATTGAGCTGTAATGCATACTGAAAGCTGTAATCTTTGATCTTTATCAGCAAATACTTCAAATCATCATCACTTTCAGCAAGCAAGTTTGTATCTACATATTGAGTGTTGTTATTAAGTTTTGCTTCAATGCTGATGCCTCCTTCTTCCTTATGTAATCCAGTTTCTCTGATTATTTTCTCTGCATACTGATTAAGGAAAGATGGTGAGAGGACAAACTCTGACACACACCTTTCCTGATTTTAAATTCCAATTGCTCTCCCAGTTATTCATAGTGTGTTATGACCCACAGAATCAAGTCTCTTTTCATAGTTAATGAGAGGCAACTAGCTATCTTTCTGGTTTTGCTACTTTTAGCTAAGATCCATCTGACATCAACAGTGATATTCCTTGGTGCAAATTCTCTCCTGAATCCTGGCTGAATTAGCGGCAATTCCATGTCAATGTATTGCTGAAACCCCTATTGGATGACTTCAGCAAAATTTCACTTGCATACGATATCAATAATACTGTATAATTTGAGCATTCTGTTGGGTCACCTTTCTTTTGATTGGGTACATATATTGATCTTTCCCAATAAGCTGGCCAAGTATCTGTCCTTCAAATTTCTTGGCGTAGACAATTGTGCTTCCAATATTTCATCAACTTGGTGATTCATTTCAGTGAATCTTCCTTCAATTCATAGACTCTTGTTTTGTTCAGTATTTTCAGTGCAGCTTGATGTTCTTTCAGGACCATTGGATTTTGCTCCTATGCTATTTCTTGAAATGGTATAATGTTGACTAGTTCTGTTGATACAATGACTCTGTGTTTTCTTTCCACTTCTTGATACGAACTTCTTGATTCTATAATTTGACCATAGAATTGATCAATATTGTAACTGGAGGCTTGGATTTCCTTTAGTTATTTATGCTGGAAAAAAGAGAGTATGCTGAGTGTGTTCTTCCTTTTTTGGTTTTCTCACTCATGGTCTTTCCACATTTGATTATAATATTTTACTTTGTCTCTTTGAGATTCCATTTGAAACTGTCTGTTCAGTTCTTTTTTATAATCATTTTGTTGGGGGCTCATACATCATTTTTCACAATACATAAATACATATATTGTGCCAAACACCTTCACATGCCTGCTGTCATCATCATTTCCCAAATATCTGCTTTTCCACTTGAGCCTTTGACATCAGCTTCTCATCCTTTCCCCTCCATCCTTGCTCCCCCTTCCTTCACCAACCCTCGATACTTTATAAATTATTATTGTTTTGTCATATCTTACACTGCCCAACATCTCCTCTCACCCACTCCTCCAGTGTCTGTCCTCCCAATAGGAGGTTGTGTGTAAATCCTTGTAGTTGGCTCCCCCTCTCTATCCCACCCTGCCTCCACCCATCCAGTAGCTCCATTCTTACTACTGGCCCCAAGGGGTTCATCAGTCCTGGGTTCCCCGTATTTCCATTTCCCATCTCTACCAATGCACCTCCTCCAGTCTAGCTGGATTTGTAAGGTACAATTGCGTTCAGATCTTTACTTCACTCTTTTTTTTCTTTTTCCTTATTTACTCTAGGATGAAGAGCAATTTTCAGTCTCTTCGGTCATCCACTTGAACTTTTATCTCTTTCATAACTTTTTAATAATTTTCGATCTCTTCTTGTGTGATATTCTTGATGTCAACCACAGCTCATTCGATCTTGTACAGTTAGTTTTAAATGTATCAGATCTCTCCTTGAGATGCTCCCACAATTTAGCTGGAACAGACTAAGTTTGTATTTTGCACGTAGTGGAATGTGATTTTTTTCTTGAACGTGAACCTGAAATTAGATATGAGTAATTGATGGTCTTTTCTGCATTAGCTCCACCACTAATTGTAGCTGCTAATATTGGACTTCTTTCTTCTCTCTTCTCAACAACAAAAAAATCAGAACCAAACTCACTGCCAGTGAGTTGAAGCAGATTCACAGCAACCCTGTAGGACAGAGGAGAACCTACCTTGTGAATTTCTGAAGCTGTAACTCTTTACTTTGGAAACAGAAGTCCCTGTACTTCTCCAAATGGCTGGTAGTTTAGAGTTTCTGACTTTTCAGATCACAGACAAGTGATAGAGGAAGTGTTTAGGTTGCATTCAAATATGGAATTGAATGTATACCTGGAGGTCAACTTTGAGCCAATCATTTTGCAGATTTAGAAGTGATAAATAATACTTGTGAGGAACCTACTCATTAAAACAATAAAGTATAAGAAGTGGAGAACAATATAAGAACAATAAAATATAAGAAGTGAAGAATTTGCCTTCAAACAAAGCTCAAAAGGGACAGAACAGAAAGATGGATGGAAAGGATGAGTTCAGGGAGGAACTAAGAGGGTTGTACCTAATGTCATGAAACAAAAACTATATTAATTGTTGAGTGTAAACCTCACTGAAGTCCCAATAAAGAAAACTTTTAAAAAAAACATCATGGTTTAGTCAAGTTAATCAGGGGGAGGGTAAGACAAGGAAGGGAGAAGCCAACAAGTCCAGGGACATGGAAACAACAAGTGATCTAAAATTGATGGCGAGGAAGGTATAGAATGTTTACTGGGACTTGAGCAAGTGCAATGTAGCCAAGAGGAATTAATGAAAGCCAAATAAAGGTTGAACATAATAGAGAAAAGGAAAGTAAAATTAAATAGAAAAAAGAACTGAGACAAAATACATTTATGGAGGTATAAATAACATACTTATATATATAACTATAGGGTCATAGATCTAGATACATATATTATTTGTTAAATATTAAGGTAACTCTCCTTAATACATTGGACCTCTACTCAAGTACTCCTTCAATGCAATGACACTTTATTCTAATAACCTGGCATTCTGTGATGCTCACCTTTCTGACACAATCGCTGAGGACAAAATGGGTGCATGAGCAAATGTGGTGATGAAAACTGATGGTGCCCGGCTATCAAAAGATACAGCATCTGGGGTTTTAAAGGCTTGTAGATGAACAAGCGGCCCTCAAGCTAGGAGGCAGCAATCTCACGCGGAAGAAGCACACCAGCTTGTGTGATCATGAAATTTCAATAGGTCAGGTATAAGGCATCATAAGATCCTGAACAATCTTCTTAATGTGAATGAGGGGGTGGGTGGGGGCAGATTGAAGACTCAAAGCCCATCTGTGGACAATTGGACATACCCTCACAGAAAGGTCACAAGAAAGAGATGAGCCAGCCAGAGTGCAGTATAGCATTGAAGAAACAGAGCATTCCTATAGTTTTTTAATGCTCCCTCCACTGTCATGACCCCAGTTTTACCTTACAAGATGGGCTAGACAAGAGCATATATACACCGGTACGGATAAGAGCTATCAACACACAAAATCCAGAACAGATATACCCCTCAGGAACAATAATGGGAATACTGATATCAAGAAGGTAGGTGGAAGGTGGGGAGAAAAAGGGGAGACTGATCATACTGATCAACATATAATCACCACTACTACCCCCAGGGGGTGAACAACAAAAATATGGGTGAAGGGAAACAGCAGTCTGTGAAAGATATGAAAATAGTAATAATAATTTGTAAATTATCAATAGTTCTTGAGGGACGGAGAGTGGAAAAGGGAAGAACAAAATGAGGAGCTGATACCAAGGTCTCAATTAGGAAAAAAATGTTTTGAAAAGGATGGTGGCAACATATGTTACAAACGTCTGTGTTACAATATCCTCATGTAAAGGCCCCACCTACAAGGAAGCATTATCAGACTGTGACTTGATTGGCAGACTAGACTCCACCTATATACTTATTTATCAAGGTGAAATGAAATTATGTAACTTACATAGACCACCCCTTGTCAATTTGACACCTTCACACAACTTTTAGCCATATATAACTTTTAAAACAAGGACAATAGTAAAACCATATGTGTACTTAACAGGATCAAACTAAGATGCATATTAATAAAAATGTGTCAGCCTCATTTAGACATAGTATTCTATAAATAAACAAAAGAAAATATTCTATACTTAATGATTGCAGCTATGTGGGTACCTACACCACAATTCTATAATCCTGTGGATATACTCTCCCACCTATGAAAACTTATAAGTCTATCACTTTATGACTTGATCCCCCCAATTTCAGGTAGCCAGTTTCTATACTGCCCATATATCAACTCAGTGCTGTGAGGGAACAAGCAGATTCTTTGATGTGAAGAATCTGTATTCCAGTTGGAACCCACAAGCAAAGTCAAATGTGGGCAGGCTATATACACCAATATACAATAAAGTCAGCCGCAATATACACCAATTCACAGGCTCAAAAATCTTATTTTCATTTAGTCCAGTTCTGGTCAACTCAATGTGGGCTGCCTCACTTACCTTCACCAGGATGTCCATTGGCCTGCATGTCTTTTTACCATGAACTCATCACAAAAGCTTAACAACTTTGGCTTCCTTGGACAAGTTCATGAACTTCAGACCAGTCAACCTGCTCTTGTCTTCTCCAGTCTCTTTGAAAGCATATTCATGAGTTTCAGTGGCCAGACTCAACCCATTTCTTTATTGCTGTATTCCCCCACTTCCATACAACAACTGGATCTAGGTGGCTACCTAGTAAGCATTTCAACCTCCCCACAGGCACCCTTTAATGTTCAGTCCTAGAGAGGACAGTTTCTTCATAGTTGCAGATTTTTCCAGCTTCAGGAGCAAACTTCTAAATCAAAATTCTAAAAGCCAAAAAGTCCCTTTTTTTCTTCTTCTTTCTGTTAACAGACCTCTAAGCAAGTTTCTTCAAATTTCAATGTCCTGAGCATTCAAGATACTGCGTGGGGTTTATCCTTTCAGAATCTTCTTTGTAGTTGTGTCCTGCACTCAGTGAGAGTTTCAATTTGATGGCTAAAGGCAAATAAGCTTACAAATTCTTTTTACTTCCCAATAATCATTTCTATCACACATTATATCAATAGCAATAGATCGAATACAGTATAAACCAAGTACAGCCAAATCATAGACACAATACTTGGGAAAGTCAAGTTGAATCCTTATCTATCTTATCTTAATCTTTATCTAAACTACTCCATTGTTACAAAAGAGTCTTAGGCCTCTGAATGCATCAAGCCATGGTGGTGACTTCTGTCAGCCATTTTGACTAAGCAGCATGATCTCAGAGAAGAAGTTCAAGGAGCTATTTTACCCCCAAAGCTCAAGATTCAGATTTATTTTTGCTATTTCCAAAAGGAATAACCAAAAATAACTTCTAGGAATCAAAACTTTCACTTTCCATGTTATTTCCAGAAAACAATTGAGTTAATAGTGAGACCCTATCTAACCTCTGGCTAGCCAAAGAAGAAAAACTACCATGAGGAAGAGGTCAAGCAAATATCCACTTTCCATCTTCATGATTTGTTCCTCTAGTCATCCACTCCCAAGATTCCATAATGTGTCAGTCCGGGTTGGCTAGAGAAACAAATGCAGAGACACTCATATGTATATAAGAAAGAGCTTTATTTCAAAGAGCAATTGTATATTAAGGAAACAGCACATTGAGTCCCGTCCATCTGAAGTCCATAAATCTGATATTAGGCTATACAGTCGATAATATTCTGTTTATAAATTCCTCTTCAGTTGTGCAATGATGCAAACTGCAAGAAGATCACAGCAGGTGGCGAGAATGTCTTATTGACCCAGTGGTGGTGGAAGAATCTCAAAACTGGCACAGAAATTAATGTGACTCCTCCAACTCTGTGTGTGTGTGTCTACTCAACAGTAAGGTGAAGCAGAGAGAGAGAGAGAGAGAGAGAGAGAGAGAGAGAGAGAGAGAGAGACCTGCTTCCCAGAAGAAAGAGAAGAAGTTCCCAGATACTCACGAAAAGATCACACCCAAAAGAAAGCATCATCAGTTTGTGATCTGGTGACAGAATAGATTCCACCCTATACTTATTTATTAAGTTGACATGCAATTATGTAACTACCACAATGGCTTTTTAAAACAAGAATACAAACACTTGTGGGTATTTAAAATCTTTAGTCTAACACCTTGTAAAATTGAGACTAGTCTGGATAAGAGGGCAGTGAATTTATGCCAATGCTGGTGAAATAACTTGAAAAAAAGATATTGGAGTTCTGTCATAGTGGTTAAGTTCCATCAAGTTCCCACTCAAACTCAGTCCAGGCACAAGAGAATGAAACACTGCCTGGTCCTCAAGCTTCATCATGGTAGTTTGCTGTTTCCACTGTCACAAATATTGTGCCAATCCATTTCATCAGCAGTCTTCTGCTTTTTAGTTGCTCCTTCATTTTACTAAGCACAGTGTTCTTCAGGGTCTGGTCTTTCCTGACAATATGTCCAGAGTACTTGAGACAAGTCTGGCCCTCTTACCTTCCAAGAAGCACTCTGGCCATACTTCTTCCAAGACAGATAACTTTGTCCTTTTAGCAGTTAATGTTGCTTTCAATATTTTTATCCAGCATCACAAGTCAAATGAATTAATTCTTCTATGGTATTCCTTATTCAGTGTCTAACTTTCACATGCATATGATGCAATGGAGAATACCAATGCTTGGGTCAGGTGCACCTTCTACTTCAAAGTATTACCCTTGCTTTTCAATACTTAAAAAAAATCTCATACAACTCATTTGCCCACCACAATACATCGTTTGATTTTTTTGTACTGCTGCTTATCAAGCATTGATTGTGGATCTAAGGAAAAAGAAATCTTTGACAATTTCAATCGTTTTCTTTATGTATCATGATGTTACTTATTGGCCCACTGTGAAGATTTCCGTATTCTTTCCATTTAGTTGCAATCCTGCAAAACACTGCAGTCATTTTTCTTCATTAGCAAGTGCTTCAAGTTCTTCTCACTTTCAGCAAGCAAGGTGGTGTCATCTGCATAACTCAGGTTGCTAATTAACTCTCTCCCAATCTTGGTGCCATGCTCTTCTTCATATAGTCCAGCTTCTCTGATGATTTTCTCACCATACTGATTGAATAAGTATCATTAAAGGATTCGAACAAACTGAAACTCACTACCATAAATTCAATTCTGATATACAGCACCCTAAGAGACTACTTTGTGGATTTCTGCGAGTGTAAATATAAAAGCCTTATCTTTTAACCTTGAAGTTAGCAATTCAATGCATAACCCATTATAACACAGGACTCCTTGCAAGGACTGTGGAATATGTCATCACTTGCTCATATGCAAATTCAGGCTAAAGTTGAAAAACATTAAAGTCTATGAGAGCCAAATTTCAACCTTAAGTATATCCCACTTGAATTTAGATACTCTCTCAAGAATTGATTTGAGCACTAGTTATTAAAAACCAGGTGAGTTCTGCAATAACCTCAATATCATCAAGCATGCAGAAAGCAAAATGTCATTAAAAAAGAAGAAAAACTGAAATAATCAAAGTGCATATCAGAAGAGACTGTGGAAATTGTTTTATGAATGTAGAGTAGAGAGAAAGCAAATGGAAAAAATGATGAAGGTAAAAGAACTGAATAGAAAATTTCAAAAAACAGTTGTAGAAAACAAGGTAAAGCATTCTAATATAATGTGAAAAGAATTGGAACTATTAAATAAAAAAGGGAGAGCATTCACAGTATGTATCAGGTTAAAAAAACTGAAGGAAAAAATAAGCCTCGAGTTGAAGAATTTTAAGGGCAAAATATTGAATTCTGCAAGAAGCATCGAAGAAATATGTTAGGAATATATATAGTTATTGTACCAAAAAAATCCCAATGATAAAAAGCTATTGCAAGATGTCACATATGATTAGGAATAGCTGATATTGAAGCAAGAATTTCAAATTTCAATGAAGGCATTAGCAAAAAACAGAGTTCAAGGAATTGAGAGATTACCAATTGAATTGCTTCAAGAAACTCACTAGCCTATGCAAATAAATTTGGAACACAGCTACTTGGAAAAACAGCTGGACAGTACCTATATTTATGCTTATCACAAAGCAAGGTTATGACACAATAAGAAATTTATCAAACACTATCATTGGCATATTGTCAATAAAATTTTGCTGAAGATAATTCAAAATGCTTGCAGCAATACATAGATGGAGAGTGGCAAGAAATTCAAAGTGATCTTGGATGAAGAAAGAATTTCTGAAAGATGTTTACTTTTGTTTTACTGAATATGCAGCCAAAGTAATGAACAATGTGGATCCTAACCAGCTGTGGATAACGTTGGAAGAAAGGGACTTTGAGAATGCTAAATTTTTCTCCCAAGATACCTTTACCCAGACCAAAAGTCAGTCAGTAATGCCAACAGAATGAGGAGGTACTGTAGGATTTAAAATTAGGAAAATCTGTTTCAGGGTGCTATCCTTTCATCAGGCATAACCAATTTAAACACTGAGAAAATAATCTGAAAATCTGGACAATAAAAGGAAGAAAGAGTACAACATCAAAACTAGAAAAAGTTTTGTGAATAAGGGATTTGCAAGGTGTGACTGACCCAAGACAGCTTTTCTAATGGTCTCATATGCTAGTGTAAGTTGTACAATGAAAGTTGCACAATGAATAAGGAAGACTGAAGAAGAATCAGTGTGTTTCAATTAAGGGGCTGGTGAAGAATTTTGAAAGTATTATGGACTGCCAGAGGAATAAACAAATCCCTCTTGACAGAAGTATAGCCAGAATGCTCCTCAGATATGAGGGTAGCTTACCTTGTATCACATACTTTGGGCATGTTATCAAAAGAGATCATATTTTGGGAAAGGGCATTGTGTCAGTCATGTGCTTATGTCAATTTTATGATTGAGATGTTGGGGTGGAGTCAACCCTGTTAATCTGGAGATAGCCATTGAGTAGCCAATGAGGCTTCTGTGTGGGCATGACTTTCTTCTGAGACTTCTGGGAAATCTTACAATATTTCCCACATGGAGATGAGAGGCCATCTCCCTAGTTGTTGGGAGTGTCTCCAAGATGACAAACTACAGACAAGAAAAGATGGCAGTATCTGAGAAGCTGGAGAAGCTGGAGGAGAAGCCTCACAGCCTTTCCCTGATGGAACCCGACCTGTGAAGCTGGAGAAGCCACATGGAGACCCCTACCGGCGCTGAGTTGCTTCTACCACCACTGAATGCTGTTGATGGACCCTGAGTCCTGGAAGTGAGGATCCATGGGGAGACCCCTGTCAGCACTGCTGACACCCACTGACCTGTGACTTTGTGAGTCAGAAGGAGACTTGATAGACTGGTATTGGGCATATGGGCTAGTATTGGACTTATAACTTTGAACTGGACTGGGTTGGAATCCTTTCTCAATGTTCCATTCCTCTTGTATATAAACCTTATCATATCCATATATGTGTCTATGAGTTTGTTCTAACACAGGCAGTATATTTGTTAATTAACAGTGAAAGGGGAAGACCCTCCTTGAGGCAGACTGACAAAGAGACTGAAACAATGGGCTCAACTATAACAACACTTGTGAAGTTGGGGCAGGCTGGCAGTATTTTGTTCCGTTGTATGAGTGGGACCTGACTCAAAGATACTTAGCAACAACAAAAATAAAACTTCCAGAAGTGTTTCTCCAAAACTTCATCAAGCAGCCCACTTAAAATCCAAGCACCTTCTTTGAACTCTCCTCATTCCTTGGCCTAGTCTGGAACTGCTGTGGAGCCTACATTCCAGTGGAACAAGTTTCCCTTGGCTTGGGGCAAAGTCAGTCTATTTTTTGATTCTGGGAGATTTATCCTGGGATAAGAGGGCATCAGTTACTATCATCTGCCTAAAAAGAGAAAGCAGAAAGGAAGAAGCAAAAGTAAGCAGTTCCATCTTAATTCAATCTGTGAAGTCATTTTTTATTTTGCTCTCTACAAATGACTGTGTCTTTCTTTACACCTAAAGGTCTTTTGTGTTTTCTATTTCACCAGTTTGTAATTCATGAATGGTTGCAAAGGGTCTACAAATCTATCAACACTAGACATTATGTCTAGATTGAATCAATAGCAGATTGTGCACATTTATAATACAATTTTGGAGACATGAGTAGGTGTTACTGGGAAATAATGAAACCAGCATTTTGTGCTCAATTCACAGTATGGCTTGTAATAACACAATATAATGATGTATTGTTACAATGTCTCAAATAAACAACGTGTCATTATCACAATGAACTTCCTGCCATGGAGTCCATTCTGACTCATAAGGACCATGTAAAAAGCAATAAAATGGCTCCATTAGGTTTCTGAAATGGTAAATATTATAGGAGCAGACATCCTCATCTTTCTGCCAATGTGTAACTTCCAGGTTTGAACCACTGACCTGTGACTAACTCATTATGCTACGAGTCATTATTATCAGAATAGAAGACCCCCCCCCCCAAAAAAAAAAATCTTCTTCTGTGGGTAAGAAAGGTCTGGGAATATATCATCTTGATCAGTTCCCTAGTTTGCATATGTAACTTGATGGAGAAGCAGAGAGATGGAGGCACCTTGAGTTGTCAAGTTAGAAGCCATGTTTCTGGATGCCAACCCTGGTGTTCTCTCAGCAACTAGCTCCAGCCTTCCAACATTCCTCACTGAATAACTAGCCCTTGATCTTTGGTTTATAGGAGTTAAACTTCAGCTAAAGCAGCCTGCAAGGAACCCTGATGGGGCTTGGCTGCTAATTGAAAGGTGAGTAAGTCCAGGCTATCAGCTACTCTGAGTCAGAAAGATGTGGTAGTATGCTTCCTTAGAAACCTTATCTGGCAGTTCAACTCTGACCTGTGAGGTCCCGTGAATCAGAATTGATTTGTTGGCAAACATCCCACAGATAAATGAGGCAGTCTGCATAAAAAGGCCAGAGTGCTCTATTGAGAAGAGCACTTGCTCTTTAAGTAAGGTGATCAGGTATCCCACTTTTTAACAATTTAACAACATCCTGAGGTGTTTTTAAAATTAAAAGAAATATATTACAATACTATTTTTGCATTCTATGAACATTTTTGTTGCTCCATATAGACCAAATTTTTTAATCAAGAACCCCCTCTCCCCCGGTCAATGGTGTCCCACTTAAAATCTGGTCACTTTACTGAGGACTTGCTTATTGCAGAGAAGCAGCTGCTGCTTCTCTCTAGGCAACCAACCACATCTGGGGGTCCTCAGGAGCAGTCCATGTGCGCATGCTCCCATCTGCTACACCTGCTCCTGCTTTGCCTCTCCTCTCACCCTAACCCTTCACAGTTTACTTGGTTGCAATTTTTGAAACAAATTCATCTATGATTTTTTTCCCAAGTATTTGAGCCCCTAATACATTGGGAAATCAGCAGGGAACAGTAGGATGCTTTGACCTCTAGGTTGCTTATGAACTAGAGGTAAAAGACAGACTCTAACAAAAAACAGTGAGGGGTATTAAGAGCTGGAAGAGACAGGAAATGCAGGACAGCAGATGGAGATGAGGTGGGAGGAGTGTTTCTTACTGTTCTGAGAACTATAAGCCACTTCTTAACATGGCCTGGGTAACTCTGTCTGCTCTGTCCTAGGCAGTTTCTCTTACATTGCACAATTTTTTCCCATCTACATATCAGTCATAGCAAGTGCTATTGCAGATCCAAAACTCCACCATGGACTCTCCTGCCACTCTGGAAGTAGACAGCCACAGGCTGCTTCCCATTTTCTGGGAATATTGTTCTCTCTCCTTTCAATGCCCTTCCCTGCCATTTTCTGTTCTCTTCGTAGATTCAATGACCTCTTTGTCAGAAAACCCTCTTTGATGCCCAGTATGGCACCATGACACTTCTCCTGTAGGGCATTTTATTCACTTGTCCACATTGATTCATGACTTTCTTCCTCCAAACAAATATAAGCTCTGAAGTCAGAGGCCATGTATTCTTTTGCTCAGCCTTGTACAAGGATGCAATTTTTCACTTCTTGAAGCCCCCTCATAATCCTAATACCCAATGTACATACCCCCTAGTCAAATGCTAAGTAAAAGAATATCAAACTATCAAGAGATTCTCTTTCTGGACAATTGCAACTTGTTCAGCTGGGAATTTTGACTGCTAGACCTTACAGGCTCTAGTGCATGTAGGAAAGATACCTAAGTTTGTGCAGTTGGTGATGTTTGCTTTTGTTTGGCAAACATTCAGAACTATCTGTGTGACAAGTGGTTGTTAAAGGTGCTTTGATAGGTAGTAGAGCAAGTAGACATGCTCTTTATGACCATGGAAGGGACCATGTCTCTCATCAGCATATGTCCTTCACCCCAAGGGAATTTTCTTTTGTGTCTTTCCTCAGGGCCAATTTTCTTCCAAAAAGCCAGTGACCTCCACATATACTAAGAAACAAGCTGCATCCTTAGGATAAAACATTAGAGAAGAGTTTTGAGAAAAAGAAGCATTTTGCTGGTTCTAAGAATTCACTTAGGTTGTGCTGGAGAAAAATAATTGAAAGTATCATGGACTGCAATACAAGGACAAACCAAATTGTTTTGGAAGAAGGATGGCTAGAGTGCTCCCCAGAGACAAGGATAGCAAAACTTTATGCCAGGAAAGACTGGTCTCTGAAGAGCACCATGATTGGTCCAGTAGAAGGGTCACAAATAAAAGGATGGTCCTTTACAAAGTGGATTGTTACAGTGGCTGCACCAAGGAGTTCAAGCATAGCAATGATTGGTTGGATGTTGGAGGATTGGACAGTGTTCTGTTCTGTTGTGCACATGGGTCAGAATTGACACAATGATACCTAACAACTACAGCAATAAGAGAAGGCTACTAAAGCAGTGGTTCAGCTGAGCCCCCCGTAGTGTAGTGGTTGAGTGCGTGACTGCGGCCCACTAGCTTGTTGGTTCAAATCCAGCAGTAGCTCTCCAGGAGCAAGGCTGGGTAGCCCCCAAGACCACCAGAGGACAGTGATGCCCACAAAAAAACAAACAAAAAATAAATCAGTGGTTCTTAACCTTAAATACAGTTAAATACCCTTGAATACCCTTGAATACAGTTCTTCATGTTGAGGTAACCCCTCAACCATAAAATTATTTTAATTGCTATTTCATAACTGTAATTTTGCTACAGTTATGAATCAGGTGATGCCTGTGAAAGGGTTGCTCCACCCCCAAAAGGGGTCCCAACTCACAGGTTGGAAACTGCTGTACTAGAGTATTGTGGAGGCACTCTGGTGTCCTAGGGAAGCTCTGGTGGTCATGGGTTATGAATTGGCCAGTTCTACCATGTCCTATAGTGTCTCTATGGGTCATAATCAGAATTGACTTGATGACAGTGAGTTTGAAGGTTTGGGGGCTTGGGTTTTTGTTGTGTTTGTTGTTTTTACAGCTATTGAGGTGCACTTAGGTGTGACACATGCCCTGTGCACCCTTGAGGGTAGAGGCAGCAATGGATAATTTCTAGCCACTATCACCATTTCCACGTCCAGCAATGAGGTCACACAGAAATTTTAAAGTGATTGCCATAGGCACTCATTTTTTGATATGCCTTTGGTCTCAGGTCAGACATTCTTTCCCTGAGAGTGCTTAAATTTGTGACATCGAGAGGGTTAGAGGGACCCTGGGGTCAGCTCAATTGTTTCCCTTCAGTCAGGCTGTTTTTACGTTCGAAACAAAACCAAAAAAAAAAAATTAATTCTTTTTTAACCACACAGTTTTGATTTTCTGTCATAATAACCATTCCTTTACTTGCGTGTGGGCTGTCCCCTTTTCTAAACTGTTCCTCTCCTAAGGGACATCATCTGTTTTGTCTGGCCCTGCACACAAAAAGTCTCCTACAGAAAGAAACGTCTGTTGAATGAATGAAGCGATGCTACTGCAAATTCATCTCCAGTGAACCACATTCCTACTTCCATAGGGAACTCAAAATCTATAAGAACTGAGACAAAACATTTACATCTGTAGGCATATGAATTGAAGGACCTACCTGCTTTTACAGAAGCTGCTCACGTCCTGGAGCCGAGGTGGCTTGGTGGTAATGCATTAGGCTGCTCTAACTGCACACTTGAAAGCACCAGCCCCTCCAGGGGAGAAAGATGAGATGTCTACTTCTGAAAAGGGTCACAGTGTCAGGAAGCCACATAAGCAGTTCTGCCTGCTTTATTGGGCCACTTTGAGTCAAAATTGACTCCAACATTGTAAGTTTGTTTTTTGGGTTCCATTAGATGCTGGGGTGGAAGTTGCCATTAGCCTTGGGCTGGATATGGAGAAAGACCATTTGAATGCCCCAAAAGGAACCGCAGGGACAAGACAACACTGACTTGTTAAAAGAACGATTTTGGAAAAGAAATACAAATACAATCAGTCACATAGAAAGTATATGTGGGACAAGTGTCTATGTGAGAAGGACTACAAAGGGGCATGATTTTTGGAGTGAGCTACATTTATGATCTTGATTGTGGTGATGAATTCATAGATGTATATAGCTGCATATGGTTCAGTGATGTGATTTAAGGATGCAGTGTACTGTGTGGTTATACCTTCCCAAAACTAGCAAGCACGATAAAAACTGAGATAGAGTCATTAGATCGATAAAAGAATCCCAACCACAGTGATGGCTTTCCTTGTGCTTGTGAACTCTGAATTTGCTGTAGGTGGAGACTATGGATCTTACTTATTTGGAGAATTCTGGAATGAGACACCAGTGAGGCCATTCTCACATGCAACTGTTGCCCTCCCCTTACAAGGTCATCTGCAAGGAGGCTGGACTCTCAGAGGAATGCCAAAGCACTCTGAATTCAATGCCAAGTAGTCAGTGCTGACTCAGCAACCTGCTGGGGGTTTCTCAGATTGTCACAGTTTACAGTCTTTCTCCCAAGGAGTTGCTAGTGGTTTCAGACTGCTGACTATGTGGATTACAGCCCAACACATAAACACTATACCATCAGGAAATTCATACTAGGCACTATGAGGGGAAAGTTCTCCATCCTAGACAAGAACACTTGGAGAAAAACTTTTGTTACTATTCCAGTGTTTCCCTCCTAAAGCAGTGGAGGTGGCTGATGGCTAGAGCACATGGACACAGATCAGTGTGCTGTTGAGAATCTACCATCTGTCATAGCCATTGTGGTATCTTTTCTTGAGTATCCAGCCATTCCCTGGCCTTCCCTGAGGTACAGGATGACTTCATAGCTTATGATCATTGCTTTCCTCCTCGATCATGTTCATTTCTTCTTTCTCTCTTCCTTTGCTTGCATTTATTTTTTCCTATTATCTCTTTCCTTTAGTATGAAAATAAATGAACATTTTTTTTTGAATGACAGGGTCAAACATTTACTTCATTTAGTTCATCCTTAAGACTTCCACAGCAAATTGTCATCATCCCCATTTCTATTTGCACAGGCAGGCTCAGGGGCTTGCTGTGGTCCTGCCACCACCATATGCGGAGTCAGGATTGGCAAGCTTAACCTCCAGATATTTTCAAACTCCCCATTTATGATTTCTTCTTATTTCCCTTTTCAACCTCACATTACATAGGCATTGCAACAGTCATTATTTAATAAATTATATACTTATAAAAAATGAGGTAGAAGTATGTTAAATTACATGTAAAATGATCATTGTGTACCATTAAGCATTAAAAATAAATTAAAAACAACATATGATCAGTAATCAGGTAATAGAAATTGAATAAAGCAACTAACCCATGACCAAAATACTGGACCAATAAGAAACCAATAAATGAAGAAATCATGGTTAATTGAGAGTATATTGACATTGTCAAGGATTTCATTTCACTATTAATGTCCACAGAAGGGCATCAACCAAACAACATATTGCATTGGGTAAATCTGCCACAAATACTTCCTTAAGATGTTAAAATACCAATATGAATGACCTCATATTCATGTGGAAGCTAGACAATGAATAAGGAGAATCCAAGAAGGATTGATGGTTTTGAACTATGTAGTTGTTGAAGAATCTTGAAATTATTGTGGACAAATAATGAACAAATACATCATGGGAAAAAATATACCCAGAATGCACCTTAGAATCCAGGATGGAAAAAAACTTTGTCTCACATGCTTTGGACATAAAAGAGGAAGACCTTTTTGAAGATAGATTGACACCTTGGCCATAACTATGGACTCAAACATGAATCGTGAGGATGGTGGTTTGTTCCATTGTGCACAGGGTCACTGTGAGTCAGCACTGACTTCATAGGATCTAAAAAAAGCAACATCACACTCATATTTGGAGGGACCAAGGACATAGTCATTCAGAAAAAAAGAAGCATGTACACAGCAATGGTCACCGGAATCATGGAGGGATCTTGGTTTTCTGTGTTCTGCTTGCTTAAATTTTCTTAAATATTTGTGTGTTACTCATGTCATTGAAAAAAAACCCAGCCTTGCTCTCTGAAAGGATAAATCTTGCAGGCAATAACAGAAATATTATTCTTTTCTCCTTTTCATCTTGCTTCTGGCTAATGACTCCTCTTTTCTCCTGGAGAGTAACATAATGTGGTTTTTCCAAGATCAGAGGAGGCAATATCAGCAATACAATCAAAACAGATTAAAGCAAAACTGAGTTCTCAACTCAGTGAGAGAAATTTCTTTCTCAAAGAAACTGAAGAGCTAACTTTGGGGAATACTTTAGAAATGTGTCCTCCATTCAGAGGTCAGTCTCCACTTCACTTTTACTACAACTCCTTAACCCCAATTACCTCGTCCCTTCTCCCTCTGGGCTTGGCACTTCCATTTATAGCTGCCATACAAACCCATCATTGTTTACTTTGATGTAGTACATGTGGGCTTTTATAATGGAAGAATTTTTTTTTTCTTCAGGAAGTTCAATTTTATTTGGTGATTTGTTGGGTACAAGTGAGGCAGCATAGGGCTTCCCTGGCCTTCATGAACGCAGGCACGCCACTTGTCCAAGGGGCACGGTGAGGGATGTACTTGACTCCACAGTCGTCCAGGATGAGGCACTTCTCAGTCACCATGTCCTCAAACTCATCGGCATTAAACTTGGTGAAGCCCCACTTCTTGGAGATGTGGATCTCCTGGTGCCCAGGGAACTTGAACTTGGACCTGCGTAAGGCCTCAATCACATGCTTCTTGTTTTGAAGCTTGGTGTGGATGGACATGATAATTTGGCCTATGTGGACTCTGGCCACCGTGCCTTGAGGTTTCCCCAAAACACCTCACATCCCAGTTTGGAGCCTAATTTAGGGAGAGTAGAAATTAGCCAGGCCTGAGGCATTGAAGAGCATCCAAGGGTTGTTTGTCTTCAAGGTCACTTAGGGCAGCCTCTACAGAACAAGAGACTGCAGACACTACCCAGGAGACTTGCTGTTTACAGCCAGTGCACACCAGCCCCCACAAGGAGGAGGACAGTTGGCTTCATTGGCTGCAGTATAATGGAAAAATTTTAATAGAAATGGAAGGGTTTTAAAATTTTAACTTATGCTTCTCCATTTAGTTGTGAGTAAGGTCAAGCCTAGGCCTATGAATTTGTTGTTTCTCAGTGTGTTTCCATAGTGAGATTGCATTGACTCCTGTAGAGGTGTTAAGAATGTTTACACTAATCCAAGCTGTGCTCTAAGTGTAAGGATTTAGTCATGAAGAAACAGGTACAATCTTTACTTCCCTAAGTTTGGTGGTAAGGAACAGACAGTAAACAATGCACCTATGAAGGATACACACAAGACAGTGTGATGTTTCTGCAAAACAGAGGAGACCGATTTCGAATATGGAGGTGAGGGAGGGCTTCTCTGTAGAGAACGTACTTGAGTTGAGGCTTGGAAAGATGGGGGTTAGGTGGAAAGTGGCTGTCAGGTACACATGAAAAGTTGCTTTGTGAAAAATGGAAGAACTAGAAGAGAGGAAACTGGATCAGCAACCAATTCTATTTCTGTATGTCCAACAGTGTTTTGTACACAGCATTCAAACCAAACTCATGGTGACCCTCTAGGAGACCAATAAATTTTTCCTTCAAACAATAGGTTATTGAGGTTCTGTTATTTGCCAAGCACTGTTTTATAGATCCTTTAATCTTCCTGGCAGCCACTCAAGGTAGGTCTTTATTTTCTCATGCTCTGTTGATGAAGAAAATGAAGTTTAGTGAAGATAGCTTGTCCAAGGTCATATGCCTAGTAAGCAACACAACCAAGAGTAAAGCTCAGATCTACTAGACAGCCTCTAAAATGTATTTATTTCGACTATGCAATGGAAGATTGAAGGTATATAAACATGTGCAGAGAGGATTTAATGAAAGAACTCATCAATAACACATTATTGCTTACATTGTGAAAATTCAAAATCAAAGCATAATTTAATAGAAATCACTTGCTTTTTTTATTCATGAGGTAAAATCCTACCCCCCCTCCACACACACAAATTAGTTCTATTAGCTACAAGACGAAAAGGAAGCCCCATTGTTTTAGAATTCTTGTGGGTAGGAAAGGACTCTAATAATGACTGTCAAAAACCCAGCAATTTGAAAGATGTTGGCATGTGTTATCAGCTGTATGTGCCAGCAATACTGGAACCCTCTTCTTCCCTCATGACCATTGGTTTGATTCTGACTCACAGTTACACCTATATACAGCAGAAAGGAATACCGCCTAGGTCAGTCCATCTTGTTGAGAGCCCTCCTCTTCTTTGATGACCCTTTACTTTACCAAACTCCAGGGACTGGTGCCCTCTCATGTCCTGGTTGAAATAAAGTTTCATCATGTTTGCTTCTTAGGAGCATTCTGGCTGGACTTTTTCGAGATAGATTTGTTCTTTCTCCTGGCAGCCTATGATATTCAGTCCAAAATAGTCAATAACTTGCTAGCACCGTATTTCAAAGGCATTTGCTCTTCCTTTAACGTTCTTATTGTCTTGCGTTTGCATGTCTGTGAGGTAACTGGCAATATCATCGTTTAGTGCAGGCACACCTTAACACTCAAAGTTACAGCTTTACGCTTCAAAACATTTTAACGAGGCCTTTTGCAGATTTTCTCCATGTAATATGTTGAAATGAAATCTCTGACAAAATCTCCTCTGTTTATCATAATGGGATTTATTGGTGTGGACCTGAGAATTTTTGTTTTATTTTGAGATGTAACCCAGACTGAAGGCTGTAGTAGTCTTTGATTTTCACATGTACATGCTTTAGCTCCATTAAGTTTTAGCAAACAAGGTTGCATAAACTGCATATTGCTGGTGGTTAATGTTCCTTCTATCTCCTTTTGAAGCTTCCTGTGTTGTTCAATACTTTGCCCCTTGAATCATTCAGTATTGCAACTTGATGTTTGAATCTACTTTTTAGTTCTTCCAGCTAAAAAAATGCCAAGTATGTTTTTCCCTTATAGTTTCTTACCTCCCGGTCTTTGCACAGTTTGTTCTAACACTTTGCTTTGTACTCTGGAGTCACCCTTTGAAATATTTTATTCAGGTCTGCTTTTTACTTAGGATTACCATAAAAATATACCCAAAGTAGATATCTTTGAAGGGCAGACATTTATTTTCTCACAGGTTTTTGACTAGAGAGTCTAAATATGAGCACTGGCTCCAGGGGAATGTTTTCTTTTGTTTGTTTGTTTGCTTGTTTCTCTCATTTTTTTGGCCTTTTACTCCCTGGTTAAAATTAATAAAAGAAAAATAAAAACCCAAACCCATTGCTTTTTAGCAGATTTTTGACTCATAGAAACCTTTAGTAGGGTTTCTAACAGTAAAGTTTTACAGGAGCAGATAGCTTCATCTGTCTCTAGTGGAGCCAGCTAGTGGCTGTGAACTGCCGACTTTCTGGTTAAGAGTCTGATACTTTCCCAATGGCACCACTAGAGCTCTTTTCCTTGGCATTCCTGTGCATTTAGTTTCATCTACCACCATCCTCTTAGCATGGCGTCTTCCCTTGTGTTTGTCTCTGTCTATTGTGCTCCCTTTAGAAGATATCACTGTGAAGCTATGAGGTTTGGCATCCATCCTACTCTGTTATGCTTTTATTAAGATAACAAAAACTCCTATGTCACCTATAGGGTGCTCTTTACAGATAACCAGGTTGGGATTTCAATACACGTTTGTGGGAGGCACATTTTCACCTATAAAAACATCCTTTGTAGTATGGAGTATGCACAAAAGTGGGGCCAGGGTAAATGAGTCTGTCTTTGAATGGGTACATGTGCGCTCATGCTGTTGTTCATGGGTTAGATGAACAAACATTTAATTTAGAAAATAAATTGGCTCTTTCAAACCATTTGGGACTTATTAAACACCCTTTTGATGCCAGGCATGGTTAGGCACAAGAGACAGAATTTTGAAAACAGAAACAAAAAAATCTGTCCCCTTGGAGCTTCGCATCCTGATTGAGTATAGTGCTTCAAAAATGAATGACACCAAGAGTAAAGACCTACCGCAGCAGTGAATAACCAAGGGATTATCACTTACCATGCATACTACTGAAAAAGTGAAATTGTTTAGTCTAACCACTAGATCCTAAAGACAGGGAAGTCACCTTGCTTGTGTTAGGTCCAAGACCGGATTCAAAATGATCTGCCTAACTTTTTCTTTAAGCCACCTTCTCAGACAAACCTGTCTCTGTTAATGCAGTGAGTCTGAGGAGACCACTGGTTTGAAGATTTCTCAGATGAAGTCCTCAGCTTGCAGCCTGGATGCATAGAGACAGAGACACTTCCACAGGAACCTCAGTGTGAGGGCTCATTCAGGCCAGAGTTATCAGGAAACTAGTGGTGAAGATGACCACTTTGAAGAATTGTGGGCATGCATCTCTCTAGGCCAGAACACAGAACTCAAGTACACCAAGGCAGCCCAGATCTTGAAGTACAGGCTCTCACAGGTCCAAACACGTTCCCTCCTTTGAGTTCGGGGTGAGTTTCACAGTCATTTAGCAACCAGAAACAGAGACCATCTTCTCAGTAAATGGAAAACTTGCAGAAACATGCATCTGTGTTTCCTTTTTGCACAAAAATGCTAAATAACCACCCATTGGATGGTCCACTGCAAATGAAATATTACAGAAGCTTTGATGTGATTTCAACATCCCTTTTTTTCTCCATCCCATTTAGCTTCCTGCTGAGCAATCCCAATCACTACTTAAGTAGTCTCTGTCACATGCTTGACAAGGTTTCAGCTTTACTCTTGTTTGCAAGCTTTACATACAGAACCATGAGAGGAAAAAAAAGCACCTAATATCCTCTTGCCCTTTCACTCATCTATCCTCTTCTTTTTCTTCCACAGAAAAGGGATTCAGGTGTGCTGCGAGAGCTCTGTTTGTCCGTCACTGCAGCAAGGACTCATGTTCACTTTAGGAGGCACCACTCTAAACCAGGAGGTCACTCCTGATTCGCAGTTCCCCTGCCTGCTGTGGGGAGAGGTAGAACCAACGAGAGTTCTGCTCTATCCATGAGACAGCTTCCCCTGGCAGCTTCTGTGCAAGGACGTCAGTAAAGAGGCCTCTAGAACTAAAGGTTTCAAATCTTCCTCTAGCTGTGGTAGATGAGCTACAGGATGAAAGCCATCCTGATCTCTTTTCCTTGAAAAGCTGCTAGAGACAAGGAAAGAATGCAATGCATTTTCTACACCTCAGGGAGCTAGATATGGTTTGCTCCTTTGAAAAAGGGGGCTTAGGCCAAAAGGAAAAACTCCAAAATGTTCTGAGAATACTGGTTATTACTACAAAATCTCTACAATCAAACTGCCAGGTTCCCGTTCACTTATTGGACAAGCTTCTTAATCACTTTGAGTCTCGTTCATATCTTTAGCCACAAAATACAGATATTAATAGTAATGACTATTTAGGGCTACTGAGAAAACTAGAAGACACAGTCTACATGAAGTGCTTACATCAGTAGCTTTAGCTTAATAGAATCCACTCAATAGATGTTGGCTATTCTATTGTGGAGTTTCACAATTTTGACATAGACAAACAGGGAACCAGCAGTCCTGACAAGCAATCACATTTGTTTACATGTGTGTGCATGTGTGTGTGTATCCATGGACCACACTATCTTAGCCAAAATAATACCTTGTCAAGACTGCCTGCTTACCTAATACTGTATATTTTAGGCAAAGTAGATATTCCATCAATGTCAGCAAAGAGAAGCATGGGATGATGAGCAGATTCTTGAAGTAAATACAGTATTGTATCTACAGTGTCCAGAAGAGCAGTTGGCACATGGCACATGCTACACAAATGATAGCTCTTACAATGATAACAATGTGGGGGTTGTTGGCAAGTCTGTTGCCAACATTAACAAGGTGCTTATTTCCACAGAGACCTTATGTTTGTCTTAAAGGAGCCAACTCAAGATCCTGTGGCTTCCCTTGACGCTTGGCTATGAAATGTGAGAACCATGTAATGACAGCTGGGAGCATCTTGAGTCAATTGCCTCTCTCCTATTTTACACAAGTAGAAACTCAGACTCACAGCAAGTCAGAGATTGAATAAATGTAGGTATTCTTGTAAAGGTAGGAAGCTCAAGCAAACTAGAAGAAAAACTATAGTGACTCTGGACCAGGTATTACATCAACTCCTTTCATATAAGGTAGAATTTTAAGTACTATTCTTGAATCCATTGTATAGATAAGAAAACGGAGGCTTAAGAAATTAAGGAATCTAATATCAGAGAGTTAGTAACCTGGGTTAGTTCTATTTAAGAGTGTGTATTCCTTGCTATAATATTATACTGTGCATATTTCTCTTGAAAATGGGATTATAGACAGAGATTTAAGTACCACTTTTGGTTAGCCATGGGGAAGAAGTCTTTAGGGATTGCGTTGCTTAAAATTTAAAGTTTAGTTGAGCTTAGACTCAATTCTGGCTCCAGAATTAACAGCTCTGCTTTAAGCTTTGGGCAAGTCCTCAACTTCATTGAACCTGGGTTCCTCAGGTCTCATGTGACATGCTCGATGTCCCAGAGGGTTGCTGAGAAAATGAAATAGAAGCCCAATCTAGTGACCACCAGGGTGTGTCTCTACCATTTGAACTATGATATTGGACACATTTTTTTCTAACTCTCTGCATCTCCAATTTCCTCATTTATATTCAAGGTCAAGGAATAGGGCATTTACTTGGTGGGGCCATTGTCATAAGAAGAGAATATCATGTGAAGGAACTTAAAAAACTAGGTATTCGACATAAAAAGACTTCTGCTAAAGACACAAACCACACTTCATTGCATGTGTGTTGTACTGTTTTTGCTTATTTTGAGCTGACTTAAAAAAGCCAGCTAGCTAGCATACCTCAGGAAGCCCCCTCCTCCCTCCCGCCCTCTCTCGGTCTTCCCTTCCCCAGTGTGCTCTGAGGGAGAGCATTCACTGAATTGGCCACTTGAATTATTGATAGACTAAAACTGGTGAAAAACTCAAAATTTAAAATGATCGTGGTTAAGCATGGTATTGTAAAATTTCAATCAGAATTTTTTTTTTGGTAAATTCCTAGATTTTCTGTATTTCACCTCTGTGAAGATTTTCCTTCCCTGAAGTACTTTGGTGAACCCTTATAAGGTACTGCTGGGTCACTTTGCTCCTTCAAGAAACCTTTTTAATTTCAAGAAAATTTCAGCTGCTCTGAAAACCATTTGTGTTAAGCACTCGGCAGAAAGACCAGCCCCTGGAGAAGGACATCATGTTTGGTAGAGAGGGAGCAAAAAAGCTTCTCAACAGGCTGGGTTGACACAGTGGTTGCAGCAGTGGGCTCAAATGTGAACATAAGTGGTACAGGGCTGGACAGTGTTTTTGTTCTGTTTTATACAAGATCCCTAAAGTTTGATTTTTTGGGGAGGCATCACTGCCCTCTGCTGGTGGGAGTAGGAGGTCCAGCTCCTGTGGAGCTGCTGCTGGAATTGAACCTCCATCCCAGTGGGCCGCAGTCCTGTGCATAACCACTACACCACTGGGGCTCAGCCCCAACGATCCCTAAAGTTTTGATGGAATAGATTTGACAGCACATAATAGCAAGCCATTTCTTGAGAACTGGGAATGTATCAGATACTGTACAAGACTTACACATTTAAAACTGTTTTCCTCTGATATTTCTTGTAGGCATCTGAATGAAACTGTATTGCACTAGGATCTTTGAGAAACAGTACTGTACATGGAACATTTAACCAATGAGTTACCCCCAAATGCAACCTCTGAGGAAAAACATCTTTCAACCAGTTTTCTCTCCTCTTCTAATGCTCCTCAGGTTCACCTGGGTAAGTAAAGCATTCCACAGGCCCCAAGGAACAATTTTCATATCATTTAGCTTTCATAAATACCTTGAGAGAAAGAGTCATTTCAACTGGTATTTCTTCTCATCTCCTTTTATCATCGTATTGGTTTCCTCACTATATTGTGAAACTGAGAATTGACTGCAGATACTGCAGGTTGGAAGATTGATGCCCCAGGCTTTACTTTTCCTTCATTTCAATCGACCAGTGGAAATTTGAGAACCTGAAATCGTTTTCCTGGTTCCTTTGCAAGTTGGAGTCAACGATGACATACACTGAACGTCTGGTAGTGTCCGCTTTCCTTCTTCCATCAGCCAGCCATGCAGCAGTGGCATTTCGACCTTAAGATGTGGACATGAGAAGCCAATATGAAAGGTGACAAAGAAATGACAACCTGGGTAGCAGCATATCCTTGAGTGAGTGTATTAGATCTGAAATGTTTTCCTCTGTACTTCTTGCAAAAACTACAGTCATTGAGTCTTAGTGAATTTGTATATGACTCCCTCTTAACCAATACAGTGAATGACCATTTATTTTTGTGACCAGTGACACTCTATTATATTTTGTCCAGCGATACCAACCACATTTCTTTTTGAAGAACTAGCTTTTATTTTCTCTTTGATTTTCTTTTATTTATCAGGCAGTCCTGATAAAGCTATCCAAATGTCTTTATCAAGGAATCAGCACATTGCCAAATCGGACCCATCAGAGTTTCCTGCACTACTTGGCATGAACAATTTCCTGTCTTTTGCAACCTAGTTATTTGATCTTCACTTTGATTCTATTAGTTTTCTCATATATTTAAGCAGGTCCCACATTTTTAGGTTGTTCAGAGTTCACATAGTTCTTACACATCTGCACGCAGTAGGAACTGTTAGGTTCATTTCAAAGTTGAAAAGCTGAAGGCTCAGAAAGTTTAAGTGATTGTTTCGATGTCATTCAGCCACCAAGTGACTGCGGTGGAGACAGCTCTCGTCAAATATTCAGGTGTTAGTTTCATCTCCCAGTTTCCTTTGGCCTCATCTTGGACCCCTGTCATGAGCCTTGGTTGATGTATTGTGAGTGGCAGTAACATAAGAGGGGTTGCACCTTCTGGCCTAGTGCTCCTGGAGACACTAGGAGATGATTTGGCTGCAGGTTGCCGATGGACTTCTAACTCACCCTGGACTGTGACCCAAGGGAGAACTACTCTGACATGTTAAACCATAGCGATTTCAGGATGTATGCATCAAGCATTTGAAATCTCTCAGACTCATACTACTTTTTGCTTTTTTTAAAAAGAAAAATTCATTAATTGCAAGAGGAAATATGAAATAGCACCTATTGAAAAACTATCTTTTTTAAAGCTTTTTGGTCATATCCTGAATTTCTCTACAAAATATTCCCTTTCACTTTCCCTGTCACAGACACCGACCTACAGAGTTCCTCACAGTGCAATACCGATTAACATTATATGTAAGGATTACTAGTATTAGAACAACTAGTATGCCATGTGCTCAGTGTTTACTTACCTTTGGTCATTGAGCCACCAAGCATAGGTGTGTGAATTCAACCCATGGACTGTCTGATTTCAAAGCATACATTCAGAATCAGAATCCGCTGCTCCCTAAGCAAAGCTATTCACCTGCTTCTATGGGATTGGGGTTAGCAGACACAGATGTCTTCCTTGCTCCTTCCCTACCTCTTGCCTCCCATGAAGATCTCATCTCCAAAAGGAGCCTGTTCCTGCAGGGCTTGAGCATCACTTAGTCAGTCCTCAGCAGGAGAGCGACGGGAATCTGAAAGACATGGTGGCTCCGAGTCCAGAAACTCCCGGTTCTCTTCTAGTCCCCTGCTGGAGGAGAGTCTGTAATCATCATGCTAATGACTTTGCTAATTTTATCTCATTTATCTCTATGCCTCTGCTGAGAGGTGGGCCAGCAGTACAGTTAGACACTTATTATTCTCTTATTGTGCTGGCACTCCTCCTCCTGCACATTTCTGCCAGGTTCATTGCCCTCTATGTGCTGACCTCCACTTGCTTGCCACTCACCACCTTCTGCTCTAGTTTCAGTGCTTGGCTGCCTGTTTGAACCCACCAAGGGATTTCAAGGGAAAGGAAGAAAATGCAAAGCTCCCTGCCATTGAGATGCTTGCTCATAGCAAACCATTAGGAGAAGGTCAAACATCCCCAATGAATTACCATGACTATAAGTCTTTAGGGGAGGAGACCTGGCAATTGGCTCCCATAAATATTATAGCCTGGAAAACCCTGTAAAAGCTCATTCTCTGTCCCATGGGATTGCTAAAAGTCAGAATCAACTTGATGCAGCTAACAATAATAACAATACCTTAGGAAGTAGGATTTAAATTTAATTCAATAGCTGTTCTTGTTAGATGTCTTCAAGCAGGTTCCGACCCAAAGCAACCCTATGCACAAGAAAACCAAACACTGCCTGATTCTGTACCACCCTCACACTGTTCCTGTTCTTGAGCCTACTGTTGAAGCCGTAGAGTCAATCCATCTCGGAGTCATTCTTCTTTATTGTTGCCCCTAGTCTTTGTCAAGCATGATGTCCTTCTCCAGGGACAGGTCCCTCCAGACAAAATGTCCAAAGTATGTAAGATGAAGTCAGGTCATCTTTGCCTCTAAGCAACACTTTGGCTATACTTCTGCCCAGACTGATTTGGGATTATCCTTTTAGGAATTCATGACATTTTCAATGATCTTCACCATGATTCAAATGCATGCATTCTTCAATCATCTTTGTTCAATGTCTAACTGTCACATGTATGTGAAGGAATTGAAAATACCGTGGCTTGGGTCAGGCACACTTTATTCCTCAAGTAATGTCTTTGCTTTTCAATACTCTAAAGAGGTCTGTGGTGCGCAGGATCACTGTGGGTCAAAAATGACTTGATACCACTCAACAGCGCCAACAAAAATTTTGTGTGCAGCAGATTTACCTAATGTGTCCTTTCATCTCTTGACAGTTGCTTCCATGGGGATTGATTGTGGATCCGAGCAAGAGAAAATCCTTAACAACTTCAACCTTTCCTCGATTTATCATGATGGCACCAATTGGTGCCATTGTGAGAATTTTGTCTTATTTACATCAGCTTGTAACCCATACTGAAATCTGAAAGTTTTCAGATCTTCATCAAAGATCTTCATCAAAGTCCTGGGAGTCCTTGCTTTCATCTGTGTATCACAGGTTGTTAATAAGACTTCCTCCAATCCCAAATCCATATTCTTCTTCATAAAAGCCCGCTTCTTTCATTATTTGCTCAGCATAAATAATTCAATGTATTTAATATAAATGAATTATCTACTCCATACTAGATACTATCAAGGATCAGGGTATAAAGATATACATAATAGATAAGGCAACCACTTACTAAATGGTATATGTTTTCAGAAAGGGTGTCACAGTACAGAGTGATAAGGGCTTTGATGGAAGAAGCTCAGGAAGTTGGGGGGGGGCGTGTGTGTGGGGGGCACAGCAGGGAGGCATTATATCACAAACTCTTAGGAAAGGTATTCTTTTCCAGTACTCCGAGAACCTCATTTGACTATGAAAGGCCAAACATAGTCTCAGGCAGATGCAGGATCCAAGGAAGCACCAAAGCAAAGGGCAAGGGAGAACTTGGTTTTGCTGTGTCTTTCTTATAAAAAGCCACACTTTTAAGGAGGTGACATCAGGAGGTGAGCCTAGCCTTACCACCACACAGATACTATCAAATTGACATAAAATCAACCCATCACAAAGGACATCTTCTCATGATAGGAAGAAGATTTGGGACACTGCTGTGCCCATAAAACTACTCTAAATCCTCTTTATTAAAAACATTATTTTCTTCCTAAAATGTACTTAATCCATATTGTGACAAGGGTTGCCATCTTCTCACAGAGTGACTCTCGCTTGAAAGACCACCGCTTCAGTTCCCAGCTTCTCACACTCTTCCCACATCACCATCAAACCCCACCTTTTCCATAATATCTCCACTTAGAATCCCTCTTTATTCAATCTCTTCCTCCCTAGGGCATGCATTTTGACCTTTGGAGGTACAGAATCCTAAGAAAGATCATAATTGGAAGATTTCTTGACAGCAAGAACTTAAGCACTTTTAGGCAGAAAGGTCTCATTCCACATATTATAGATTTCGTAATACCTGGTATGATGGAAAATACTTAACTAAATAGACTAAGGTTGGTTATGATTTCAAGGCATTTTCAGTAGCTGTTTATTAAGTATATTTTGGACCAGCTTATTATAGATCAGCAAAAAGTAGCAGATTAACACATAGAAACCATAATTCTGAGAGATGTTTTAGGAAGAGAAAGGAATAGACTGCCAGACACCACACACATTGACCCAGTGGGTTGTAACACTACATCCTGGGTTAAAAACTATTCACTTTATTTAATAGAATATGTGTATTAAATAATGATTCACAGTCAACTCTGACACCAAAGCCTTGGGTTATCACAGAATTCCCTAGCAGGCATGTGAACAGACGACCCCACTCCCTGGTAAGCTTTCTGGAGGAATGTGGGGTGGGGATACGTGGGTAGGTGAAGAAGAGTGTTAGTAGGTCCAGCTCTCAAGATAGTCAATGTCCAAATCGGAGAAGCAAGATCTGTGAAATATTTGGAAATTGTACTGTTCCCTGGAGACAGCCATAGGAAAATTTCTCAAGAGTTGGTTTTCAGAGCCATACACCAGCTCTCTTTACCATCTTGACAACTTTGTTATTTCAATATCTATGATTGACTGATATGAATTGGAATTTCTTCCCTCTCTTTTTATAAAGTGCTATATTAGGAGAATATATTCACCTCAAATTAAGAGGAAAACAATATCTGTGGAAGACCTGGGGACATCAAAATTGCAGAGTGCTGAGGCATTTCAGATTCCTTCCCTAGGAGCTGCACAGGGCCTTGTGGAAGTCGCTGTTTGTAAGCTGCTCAGGAAAGTCAAACAAGCAAGGAGATTTAATTTCCAAAATCAGAGTATTTCAGTAACCTTGAAAAGGTCAACCACCTTTGGATATTGTTCCTGAACGTGTTAAAGTGGGGATTGAATGTGTACAGATCCAAACTTCTTACCATTGTTTAAGAAGCCTACATGACCTGGCCTCTGTTCATTTTTTGTCCTTATCTTGCATCTCTCTCCATGTTTATAAAGCTTCAAAAACACTCTTTCTGATCCTTGACAGGCCTGAATCTGGGCCTTTGTATTTCCTCTTATCACTGCCTGAAAGGTCTTTCCACCCTCGTCGCTCTATTGCATTCTCTCTGAGAATTTTTCAGACTGGGTTTCCTTGTGACTTTCAGATTTGTGCACAGAGAGATTTTCCCTGACTCTCATAGCACAAGTGATCCTACCCAGGTACTATCTCATTGCCTTTTAAGATTTTATTCATAGCATTCATTCATGATTTTCTGAAATCTTTTCCACTTGTGTATCTCTTTTCTGTTTCTTCTCATAGGAATGAAAATTCCATGAAAGCAAGGACTTTGTCTTTTTGAAAACCCCACAGTCCCTGTTCTGAGAACAAAGTATGCTATATCTGGAGTATAAAATCAGGAGCATTTAAATGATATAATGGTAAGGTCTTTGGGCAGCTGGCAGTCTCGGCAGAAAGACACAAAAGATCAGATACAACCATTGGCTTGTCAGCTGGGCCAACACTATAAATCACATTCACTTCTGTTTCCTCAGGACCAGCAGAAAAACGCACCAGTAGCAAATGATTAGAAAAGTGGTCTCCTTGCTTGGTCCTCAGATGATCCTGGTGACCTCCTGCAGAGGTCAGAGGCATGGTTTCATGGGTAGGCTTCTAGTTGACCACCCTGAGTCTGAAATTGCCTGATGCCTGCCTTATCAGAACAGCAGAATTTCAGTGCCAGACACATGTCCTGATGCCCTCAATGCCGGACAAGAACTCCTATAACCACCTACTCTCTGGACCCAAAATAGTTTCCTTCTGGGAACAAGCACCTTGACCTCAGTCACCATCTGAGGCTGCATGAGTTACTTCAAGATTAGTTTTTTCACCCTTAATACAAACTGAGACAGCAGGAAATCCATGAGAGATTTCAATCCTCTTCCAGCATGCCTCCTTTATGCTGTGAGGCCACTGGCTACTAGAAGGAGTGGAGCCATGCTGGGGACCCTAGCCCTACACAATTTTTCCCTTTTTGGTTTTCTTCTGTTCTAGTTCTCACCTTTTTTTTGAATTCTTTTCATTTTTTTCTCTCATTTTTATCCCTTTTCAATCTGTTTTCCTTCATCTTTTATAATATTTTTTCTTTCCCCCTTTATTTCTTCTTTATTTTCTCTTAGATTTTTCTTTATTCTATTTTTTTTCTGTTTCGTCCATCTTTAGCTTTGTTTATTGTATTTCTTCTACTTTCTTGTACCTTTTTTCTTTCTATTAATAAACTTTGTATTTTATGGCCTCATTCTCCCCATCTTGTTTAAATACTTGATTTTAATTTTAAAACACTTTATTCCTTTTTTGGTTATTATTTATTCTTTACTCTTTACTTTTTTTTCTCCTTGTCTGATCCAAAGCAAGTCTGCCCACATGGCCAAACCATACCTGTTCTTCCTCCTGCAGCTGCACATACTGGGGAAGGGCCACCATCCATCCTTATGCCTTGTGATCATTGACAAATACTAGAAAACATTAGCCAAACCTGCACTCAAGTGTGCTATACAAAAATTACACACATGCTCACATTCTACATTATACCTATCAGAAGACAGATATACAAAGAAACCATACCACAATGTCAAAGATGCAACAGATAACTTCACTCCTCACAAAGAAGCAAGGCAGGGTGGTTGAAACAAGTGAGCAAACTACCAAACTAGAAGAAAAGGCAATGGAACTATTTGATAAGGTATTAAAAAACAAGAGTATTTAGATTAATTCAATGGATTGAGAGAAAAGTCAATGAAATCAAGGATAACACAGCCTAAACTTTGGAAGAATTAAGAAGAACTAGAAGAACAAGTGATCAAAATAAGTGAAAACATTGGAAGTCATGGAAAAGTAACAAATAGAAATCCAGAAGATTAATAACTAAATTTTAGAAATAGATAAAACATCAAAAGTGTGTTAGGCCGGGTTAACTAGAGAAACAAATCCATTGACATATATGTAAGAGAGAACTTTTTTTTATCGTAGATCGATTGCATATTGAGAACACATTCCAGCTAGTCCAGATCTAGTCCATAAGTCCCATATTGTCCCATGTGTCTGATACTAGTCTGTAAATTCCTCTTCAGACTCACACAACCAATGCAGTGATGCTGAATGCAATACGATCACAGTCTGGTGGGTGAAAATTCCTGTGGGTCCAATGGCAGTGAAAGCATCTCCGTGTGACAGTCCAGCTTCTGAGTGTTTCCTCCACAGGAAGATGAATCAGAGAGAGAGAGAGTGTGTGTGTGCGTGTGTGTGTTCCACCTCCAATGACAAAGAAAGGATGTTATCAGAATTCTCATGAGATGGCCAAGCCCACAAAGAAGCATCATCAGATGATGCCCTGTCCTATTTTATAGGCTAGACTCCACCCCTTTAATCTGTCAAGCTGACATGATCTATAACTACCACAGAAGGAGTAAAGAAGTAGAATTCAAGCAATGTAGGTACATTAGTGAACCTGAGGATAAATTTCTCAATACTAATTTACTAGAGAAAACATTTTAAGAACAAAAATTCAAAGAAAATCTAAGAACTTTGTGTGACACCATCAAGAAAGATAACTTATATATGATCAGCTTAGCAGAACAGGAAGTATTCTATAATATATACCACCCCCTATTATTTTAGCCATTGACTCAATAATTCACTGCAATGGCCACAAAGAACTGTTCTGATTTTAGGGTTTACTGTGGAAATGAACAGGTAACAATTCAGGTAAGATATACTCATGGTAGAGTTGCTTAGTTAGGGCCTACCCCACTGAAGCCTCAACACCAAAACATTCAGCTCAAGTTCCATTGGTTCTTGAACTCAGATCCCTCCAATGAGGTACCAAGAGGGACTCCAATCTACAAGTCAGACTCTTGTCCTAAAGGATTTAGTTTTACTGCTTTGTAGAGTGGGGAGTAAAGCACTCTGTCTCATCTGGCTGCTGATTCTGCTACTGCTCCTCTTCATGTCACAGCTGCCTTCAGATGACAAAGTCATCACACTTTGGAACATCAAGGATGTTCACTATAAAGAAATCTCAAGGTCCCAAGGATGCATTCCACTCCTAGATCTTGTTGGGAGTGAGATTTTTTTTTGTGTCTATGATGCATATATTATAGACAGCCTACTGATAGGATTTGTTGATTCCATTTACACTGAGTATAATGATTAAGGTATGATTTTACTGCTGTCATTTTGCTATATAATATTTGTATTGCTGTCGGATGCTGCTTGTTTCTTTATTCAACATACTTCTCTGTGCTGTGTTAATTTTATTAACTGGTTTTCTTCATTGCTATTGTTTTAGTGACTACTAATTTTTTTTTATCAAGATTTAGTAGGTTTTAAACTCCAAGTTGCACTGAAGGTTTTAGACATAAATAATGCTTCAGGAATTGATGGAATACCAATTGAAATGTTTCAACAAGATGATGAAGCACTGAAAGCACTCACTCATTTATGCCAAGGAAATGGGAAGAACAGCTGCCTGTCAGCTGACTGCAAGAGATCTGTATTTGTACAGATCTGTATCTGTATTCAAATGAAAAGTGACCTAACAGAATACACAAATTCTAGAACGATATTATTACAACAATCACATGCAAGTAAATTTTTTTCAAAGATCATCCAACAATAGTTTCCGAGTCTGTAAATCATCACAGGAGTAGAAAGCTGAATATTTTTCCCTCAAAATGGCTGGTGGTTTTGAACTGCTGACCTTGTGGTTAGCAGCCCAGCATATAACTCACTGCACCACTAGAAGAGACTGCAGAAGGCATTGTATAATGATTAAAGGATCCAGTGTACAAGAAGTAGAAGTCTTTTTTATTTGCAGATGATTTGATGCTATACATAGGAAATCTAAAAGATTCAGTGAGAAAGTTGTTGCAACTTACTGAAAGATTCAGCAAAGTAGCAGGGTACAAGTTCAACATGCAAAAATCAGTCAACATGCAAAAAAATATAAATTATATTTATATATTTTAAAAAATCAGTCAAGTTCAGAGCTGCAACTTACAATATTTACAATTAGCCACCCAAAATATGAAATACTTGAGAATAAATATATTCAGAGATTCAAAAGTCAAAAGAAATATGAAACACCTCTAAAGAAACCAAGAGACCTACACAAAGAGAGGAATATATCATGCTCTTGGATAAGAGGCTATTATGGAAGTATCAATAGTACCCAAAAGGATCTACAGTTTTAATATGATCCCAATTCTTTTTCTTTAAAGATATGGAAAAACTAATCACCAACTTTATTTGTGTTTCAAAGAGATCCCAGATAAGCAAAGCACTAATAAAAAACAAAGCAGGAAACCCCTTACTTCCCCAACCTCAAAACCGATGGCACAGCCACAGTAGACACAACAACTGGAGTCCATTCATAGATAACTAGACATTCCCACACAGATGGGCTGCACCAAAGAGAACATATATCCACGGGATAGTTTAAACCGATGAAACACACAACTCTCCTCTAGTTCTTTAATCCTCCTCACCACCACCCCTCACTATTATCGCAGTCCTTTCTCACAAATCCCGTTGACCAGTGTTCATACAACAACACAGATGAAAGCTTTCAATATATGGAGCTCAGGATAAACAAATCCCCGCAGAAACAGTAATGGGAGTAGAGATTCTAGGAGGATAGGGAAGGTAAGGTGGGCTGAGGTAGATGGGGTGTTTAATAGCAATGATTGCAGAATAACCCCCCTCAACGGGAATGAATATCAGGATAGTAGGTGAAGTATAGAATAGACAGTGTAAGATATGTATAAATAATAATAACAATACATGATATATTAAGGGTTTGAAGGGATGACAGGGTGGGGGAGGAAGGGAAAGAATAAGAGGAGGTTATATCAAAGGGCTTCAGAAGAAAGATAGTGTTTAGAAATAGTTGACAACAATAATTGTACATGTTTGCTTGAGAAAATTGATGTATGGATTGCTAAAATATATGTGAGAGCTGCCAATTAAATTATACATTAAATAAAAATAGAATAATCAGAAAATGAGAACCAAAACAGCTGATACCACTACAACAATAGATACGTAGATCAATGGAACAGAATGGAGAATCTGGTAGTAAATTGATTCACAACCGATTTTTGACAAAGAGCCAAAACTTATTAAACAGGAATGAGATGGTCTCTTTAACAAATAGTGCTGGCCGAATAGGGTAACCAGTTGCAGAAGAATGAAAGAGGAGCCACATCTTACATCATATACAAAAATAAACTAAAGAGGGCTCAGAGATCTAAAAGCAAACTATAAAACTATAAAGAGCATCAACATGAAAACAGACAAAAATTACCCTAATACCTGATATAAACACATAATCAAACATAATGAAAAATACACAACCTCCCCAAAAGATTAACTAAATGATTGGAAAAATTCTGAAAATTAGACACTCATGTACATTAAAACATTTCACCAAAAGTGTAAACAGAACCCATAGATTGGGGAAAAAATGTTTGCCAATGACACATTGGACAAGAGAATAGTTTCCAAAATTTATAGAAACCCTCAAAACCTCAACAAGACAAAAGGAAATAATCAAATCAAAAAATAATCATAGGACATAAACAGATACTTCAGCAAAGAAGCTATTCAGGCATTTAACAAACATATTCAGACATGATCAATAACCATTTGAGAATAATAAATTAAAACAACAAAGTATTATTACCTCCTCCACCATTAATAACAAAGTTCACAAAAGCAGAAATCACAAATGCTACAAGGGCATGGGGAGACTACAATCCTTATACAATGTTTGTTGAGCTATAAAATGGCGAAACCCCCATGGAGAGTATTAAAGGTCTTCCTCAAAATTTGAGGAATAGTGATGTCCCATAACACAGCAATCCCTCTACTTGATATTCTAGAAAAGTTACAACATGAGTAAACAGTTGCATACTCATCTTCAGTGCAGCACTATTCATAAGAGTAGAACAATGGGGGCTGAGCTCTGGTGGCATAATGGTTGTGTGCGGGACTGTGGCCCACTGGGATGGAGGTTCAATTCCAGCAGCAGCTTCGCAGGAGCAAGGCTGGGCCTCCTAATTCCACCACCAGAGGCCAGTGATGCCCCAAAAACAAACAAACAAAGAGTAGAACGATGGAAACAACCTAAATGTCCACTAGTGTAAAAATAGAGAAGTAAATTATGGTATGTAGAATATAATACTATACAATATTCAAAAATAATGGTGAATTTGAGAAACAGACTATAACATGGATGAATCTGGAGAACATTATTCTGAGTGAAAATAGTCAATAACCTAGGGGCAAATATTGTTTGTAACCATTATTATAAAAAGTCAAGAAAACTTTTCACACTAAAAGAAATAGTCTTTGATGGTTCCCAGGGGTGGAAATAGGGAGAGAGAGAGGGGAAGTAATGAATTAGACAGCAGACATGTGTTAACACATTTGAAGTGGAAATCAATATACAATGAGAATAAGGTTGGCAAAGGATTACGGAGGAAGGAGTAGACATTGGGAGATTTGCAAGAGTTAAAGGCAATAAAGACAAATATTGTTATATATACAATATCCTTTAATAACTGCAATCTATGAGTATATGCTTGGATAGACATTCAGGCTGAATAAGTCTGGGAACGATAATTATAGTATACCTACAAATATATATAGTTTTGACAGAGAAGATTGGTATATGATTATATACTTTGTTTCAAATCTACCTATGAATATGGTGGAGCATACAAGGGACAAAGTTATGAAAACTTCTTAGAACTAACCAAACAACTTGAGAAAATTAGTTTCTTGCCTGGAGGATCAGAAAAACAATCTTGGGGAAACTAAAGTCAATTGACATACCACGGATCACAAATATAGCATTCTATATTCTAATTTCATGAGTAGTCATGTGGGCTTTCATAGCTTATGTTCAGTTATCTAGATTCCAATTGTTGATCTCTCCCTCAAGGAAAGAAGAGTGATAAAAATGGGAAAATGTGAGAGCAAAATGAGTCGAATGGATAATGGCTCACACAACACCAAGTCTCCAAAACCCTGTGATTAGAACAGCACGATGCCTGTCATCACCACTAACAACTGCTCTGCAAAGGACCACATTAGAAATCCCTGAGGAGAATGTGAGAAAAATGTGGGACCAAACTCAGCATCATAAGAGACAAAATTTACTTGCAGGATAGCAACTGGTGGGACCCTCAAGCCTATATTCCTTAGTCATTCTTCAGGTCTGCAACTGAACTCCCAGCATGTTAGAAGAATCAACCATGTAAGATCACGAGTAAGATCAGCCATGTAAGATCAGCATTTGGCCTAGGATAAAGTTCAGAGTGTTAAACAATAAGGCTGCATGGGAACAGCAGAGGGAGGAAGTAGGAGAGGTGATGGTACGTTCAGGGAATTGGTTCAATGAACCGAAAACAAAAGTCCCCCAACTGGTCCAATACAACACATGAAGAACACATTAAAGTTGTGAAGGATTTCATTTTGCTTTGCTACAATTATCAAGGATTTTATTTCAATGCTCATTTCAATGCGCAGTCAAGAAAAACAATGCATTGCAGCATGCAAATCTGTAGCACAAGACTTCTTTAAAAGACTTTAATGTGTTGAAGAGCAAGGGGGTCACTTTAAAGATTAAAGTATGCCTGACCCAAAGAATAATATTTTCAATTTTTTCATATGTATGTGAAAATTGGCCAAAATTACAGAATAAGTGATGCATTTTCATTACCATGTTGAAAACTGTTGACTGTACCCTGGACTACCAGGACAACAAACAAGTCTATTTTGGAAAGGTATAGCCAGAATACTCCTTAGAGAGAAGAAAGGTGAGACTTCATCCAGCCTGCTCTGGATGAGTTTTCAGGAGTGATCAGTCCCTAGAAAATGACATTATGCTAGAAAAGTGGAAGGGCAGTGGCAAAAAAAGAAAAAAAGGAAGGCAGTCCGGAAGATGGATTAGCACAGTGGTGCGGCAACAAGCTCAAACTTAACAGTTGTGAGAATAGCAAAGGAGCCACTAGTGCATAGGGTCACTATGAATAAGAATCAACTAAAATTAAAATTAAAAAAAAAAAGGGCTGAGCCCCGGTGGTATAGTGGTTGTGCGCGAGACTGCGGCCTACTGGGATGGAGGTTCAATTCCGGCTCCCAGGAGCAAAGGTTGGGCCTCCTACTCCCACCACCTGAGGGCAGTGATGCCTAAAATTAAAAAAAAAAAAAAGAATCAACTAAAATATGTAGCCACTGTTGAATGTAAAACTGATGATCTTCTCTGTAAACCTGGATTAGAATAAGGCTTAAAACAAAACAAAGTACTAAAGCATAGAAGGACACTCTGAATAGGCCAGGAGCTCTAGCGGCACCATTTTAAGCAGCTGGAAGGCACCAGCAACTATGCCCTGAGGAAAACCTGGTGATCTCTTCCTACAGAGCGCAAAGTAACTGACTACCATCGACTTGCTGCTGATTTGTAGCTGTGTAAGGGAGTTGAAGGGCCACCTTTCTCCTGAGGAGCAGCTGGTGGTTTCAAACTGCTGACTTTTCACATCGAAGCCCAGTGTGTAATCCCTAAACCACCAGGGCTCCCGTCACATAAATCTCTAGGGAATCCTGTGGAGCAATTTTACTCCATAGGATTTAATCAAAAGTTAAGTTGACGGACAGTCAGTTAGACTCAACATAGCAGTGTTGAGGGAACAAACAGTCTCATTACTCTCTTGCAGAGCAGCCAGCAAGGTCAAACTGTTGATTTTGCTGTTAGCAATCCAACTTGCATGCCACTATACCATCTGAACTCTTACTCTATTATATAGCATCACTGTACATTGCAATCTACTCCATGTTACACAGCTATAACAATTGAATAATAATAATAATAATAATAATAATAATAAATTCCTCACTGGCACAAAGGGTTGGCAGTTTGACCCCATCCAGCCATGTCAAAAAATCCTAGCACTCTGCTTCCATATAGATTATACCCTAGAAGGTTCTATAGAGCTCAGTTCTACCCTGAAGCATGTGAGATCTCCATTTGTCTGCATTAGCTCCACGGTAGTGGTTTACATTTTGGTTTAGCAGGCTTCTGAGAGCACTGCCCCCAAACTGAAGAAAATTAAAAAACCTGAAGGTTCTGTCTCGTTTAGGTTATTGACCGTTTGTGTGGTTGGAAACCTCAACTACACAGTAATGAGCTATGTAGGACCTGCAGTGTTACGGGGTTGGGTGTAATGCAAGGGGAATTATTTGCAGTAGAGCTATGCAGTCCAATTTCTTAACAAATTGCAATTCATGAAACTAGGTCCCTTTGGAAGGTGCTTACATAAATGTATACCTTGTTTGAGAGATTTGTAGCAATTAAAGAAAAATAGTGAACCCTTTCTAATATGGAAGTAGATTAGCTCTGCTCTATTTGTCATAAAATTTAATTAGTGATCATTTATCAGAACCATTTAATTGCTAGATTGTTCATTGCTTTACAGGAGACCAGGGTGAATCACTAAAATACTTCTCCGAAAAGCTCAAGCAGTTGGCAATTTTAATGTGTGTGTGTTTAGGTACGTATTTATTTATTAATGCAAGAAAATTCAAAAAGCATTTATGTTTTGCCTGGTTAGGTGAACAAATATCTTTTAACCTCTCACATATATTTAAAGACTTTATAAAATCCTACTGTACTATGAAGAAATATTATAAATTGAATTGGACAGTTAAAGATCATAAACATAAACCAACTTGATAGAAACCACAAGGCTATATGTAGGCAAGAAAAGCTGGCTGGTAGTTGGACCACGGCCCAACTTGTGTTTATTGCATCACCAGGGATGCTTCCTGTACAGTGCGTGAACTATTCCATAGTTAATGTACTATGTTTCTAAGCACAAAGTTGAAGGCTTGATCCTACCTGGCGGTTCTTGGAAAAAGAAAGAATGAAAAGAAAAAAACCCAGGCGGTCTGCTTTCTAAAGAGCACAACTACTGAAGATCCTATGAAGTACAATTCCATTTTTGAGTTACTGTGAGTCATGGTTGATTCAGCAGCAACAAATTTTTGGTATATGTAGGCAAGATGGTATGCTCACGTATTAAGTTATATGGTGCTTCAAGAAAGATGTGGTTGCCATGGCACGGAGAAGGCAGAAGTCCAAACTGTTCATAGAATGCCAAGGAAGTGGACCAAAGCATCCTTTTAAAAGGATCACGAGAAATCTCAGGAATCAGACCCAGGAAGCAGTGCTCCTGAGGGTGAAATACTAGCTGTGATTTCAGGCGAGAACTGCTTTGAGTGTTTCATAAAGCCTGGAAGAGGCTCAGTTAAGGTCAATGCCCAAAGCCAAGAGGGAAATTAGTGCAGGAACCTGGAAGTTCTGAAGATGAATCAGCGTTTTCACTCAAAAATCATGGCATCTGCACCAATTCAGGAATTGACTTGCATTCTAATCCAGGGCCTTCGTTTCTCTCCTCTGCTTGACATGTACTTTTCTCCTTTCACCAGTCACTTGAAGCATAGGTAACTATGATTTTAAAGTACTTTCAGTATGAAAAATAACTTATTTTATCAGAGGAAAGTTTGTTTGGAAGTTATGCCTTTGCCAAGATGGAATAAAGCACTTATTCTCCTTATGCTTTGACCCAAGGGTGTCCCTAAAGTGCATTGATTTATTTTCTGTACTTTTCCATGTTGCACAGATAAGAGACCATTTGGCTTCTCATAACCTGCCATCTATATAGAGGAGAGTATTCTTTCATAGGACAACCTGTCTACTGCTATAGAAACTGGGCTGGGATGAGCACCTGCTCTGTACACCCATTCAACTGGGGACTTTACCACACCCTACCGTTGCTATAAAGGCATTTAACATCCCTATTTAACAGGTAAGGAAACTGGGGCTCAGATATCAACAGAGACATGCTCAAAGTTATGTAACTAGTGAGTGGTGGAGCAGGAATGAGCTCCAATGGATATGACCATCTGACCATGTCTGTCTGAAGATGAGTGGAGGTGTATTCCCGCAGAAAGATGCCAGGCTGGGAATTGAGAAGCCTGGGCTTAGTTCTTGTTTTGCTGCTATTTTATTAAATGAACTTGGACAAATTAATTCCCTGTGCTGTGCTTCATTATTCCCACTGAACATATTGGATCATGTGCTTCCTGAATTGCATGCAAAAAATGTGTTTTTTTATATAGTTTTCTAAGGAAAGGATCTATAGCCATCATAGATTTACAGAGAGACCCATCATCCTCCCAAATGTGAAGTTCAGCTAGCTAAGTTGTTGTTCTTAGGAACTGTTGAACTGGTTTTGTATCTCACAATGAAACACAACCCTTTCTGTTTCCATCCTGATAATTGCTATATTGGAGTCTATTTTGCAGCCACTATGTCGATCCATCTCAGCGATGATCTTCCACTTTTTTCACTGACCCTCTATTTTAGCAAGTCTGATATCCTTAATTGTGTCTAATAATGCTGCCAACACAATCACATTTTCTCAAACCTACTGCATTTCCAATTTTTAATAAGTATCTGGACTATTTAACTCAATCATCACAACTCATTCTGTCAGGCTTTTTTTTAAATCCTCATTTTAGAGAAGAGAAAATAAAAGCACAGAGAAGTTAAATAACTTTACTAGGGGCACACAGAAAATAAATTGTAGAAGACAGATTTAAATTCTGGTAGATTTATATACACTGTTGCACTAATTTCTAATTCAGAAGAGAACTGTTCATCTCAATATTACAACTTATGATTTCAGGGGCTGGTATGTCTGATTCACTGGGTTGAAAACCTTTTTTGTCTTCCATTGAACTCTATTTTCTTATTGGTTAAAGGCCTATGTGTATGTTATCATGCACTTGGTGCCGTTGAGTTGATGGCAATGCATAGCAATCCTATAGGACAGGGTAGAATTACAGATGTCAATTTCTGAGACCAACTCTTTCTGGCAGTCTAAAGTCTCTTCTGTCTCCCACCGAGTTGGCTGATAGTTGGATCACAGCCCAAATGATAAGTACTACATCATCAGGTAACTACGACTTACTTTACAGTGTGTTGATATCTAAAACACATGAAAATTTCTCTGAGATGAGAGAAGTTGAGCACATGCATGTGCAAGTGAGCATGTGTGCCTGTGCATACATGTGAGATGTAGGGGTCTGTGTGTCAAGTGTGCCTTATTATCTTGCCCCTCTTCCCGTCACTCCAATTTTCCAGTTGCCACCCAGGGGACTCTGCCTCTGGGAGACATCTTGCATGTCAGAGTAGGACTATGCTTCAGAGGGCACTCATTCAAGGTCAGACTGGGTGGATGTAGCTTTCCAAGCTTTTGTTCCAAAGCACTTCTCCAATCTTCAATCCTTTAATTGGCAGCTGAGTGCATTGACCATCTTCCCCACCTCAGAAGTCTATTGCCCACCATGGTCGCTCTAAAATTCATTTCCAAATTCTGCAGCTCCAGAGAACATCTTATAAAACTAACTGCTCTAGTCCTGCCCCTTTATATGACCAGGCTCGGGCCCAGAAACTGGTTGTCAGTGACACAGGAAATCATTGACAGAGCTGGGTGGATGGGCCAGTGCACTTTCTGTTTCTGCTTGCTCTCCTTGCTGTTATGAGGTCACTGTTGATCCAAGGCCAAAGAGCTCTTACTAGTCAGGGACAAACACGATGCCTTACATTCTTATTAAGGGTCTTTCCATGTGCTGTGGAGATGCATGAATGCTTCTGACCTGGAACTGGCTAGAGACAGCCAGCAGAAGGCTTTCTAGGACAGGGCAAATAAACAAAAGCTCTAGGGTAGTTTGGCAATGCAGGAATGTCAAGGTCTTATCAATGTCAACCAGGTAGGCATCTACAGAGTCTCAGTCTTTCTGATGTCAAATCCTGCTATTTGTCTGCTTAGAGTGAGGCAGCAAGGGTGGAGGAAGAGATAGCGGTGATCACTCTGCCAGCTCCCAGAATCTGATAACGTTTGTTCTTCCTGACAGAACATGTCTGGGGATGTCAGACCAACTTATTAGCCACACTTTGCTGTCCTCCCTGCCATCTGCCTTCCTTGCTGTGTTTGACATCATCCTCTTTATTGTCACAGAAGCCAGGTAGCAGGGTCTGAATAAATGTCACAAGGATCTAGCTCTCAGGTGAGCATAGCCTTACATGAGCAGATCAAGAAATCACTGGAGCAGGGTGGAGACTAGTACCATCCAGCTTCCTGGCAAGGGCCATGCCGAATGACTGAGGGGAGTATCTCTGTAGAGTTAATGGAGGAACACTGTCAAAGGTCCGACAGGGAGAAGGGAAGTGAGGCATTCCCATCCTACCTACTTTCTCTTTGTCTTACTAGGATGGAAGAAGATGGAATATTGACTTCACTGAGTAACTTCCAGATGCCAAGCATTGTGCTACATGGCTATTATGAGCCAAAGAGTTTGGCTTTTCACTCATAGTGATTCCAAGCACAGCACAATGGAACACCATTTGGTCCTGCCCCTGCACTGATACCCTCATAATAATTGTGATCTCTCATTGTGATCCATCTTCTGGTTATCTGAAGGGAGATTGATGGAGTTAAAGTCTGTCTTCATGTAGTTTTCAGTATAAAGGGTAAGACAAGTAGGCCCACAGTTTATATATAATTAAAGATGCTACATAAAGGAAGAATAAAGTGCTGAAAATTCTTTAGTAGGCATCTTGATGGAATCCAGGGAGTGGGGAAAGGAATTCTGAGGGTGATGATACAGGGAAGCTGACATCTGAACTGTAGGGCAAATAGCTTAAAGAAGAGTTGGGAAGAGCATTGAGGCCGAGTGAAATGAAGAACATTAAATTGAGGTAGAGGAAGAACAAGTGTAAAAATGTTGAGGCTTGGAAGATGCTTTCTTTATTCTTCAGGAACCAAATGAATTCTCTCTCTCTCTCTCTCTGTCACACACACACCAAATGCACACCCTTCTTACTCATTATTCCACACATTTACATCGTCTTTACTCTTTCTCAAAGTGTTGGGGAGGCAGACATATACATAGCACAAACGACTGAATCACACATTGATTGGAATGAGAGGGTTGCCTGGGCATAACAGGGAGGGTCCCAGGTACTTAGAAAGTTGGTGGGTCTAACTCTCATCTGTTCCAGTGTACATCCTCTGGTCGAGCCAGATTTGGAAGGTAGCTCAGGGAAAGATTACTGGGTGAGATGACCATGTAAGAGGAATATTTCCTAGATGAAATAGATGTGGGATGAAAGGAGCACCGCAGGCACAGGTCCAGTGGAAGCAAGCATTTGAAGATGGAAAACAGCCTAGCACATGAACAGGGACCTGCTGGTAACTTTCAGTCCACTGGAGACAGATTTCACAACAGGGAGTGGCAGAGTAGATAGGAAGAGTATAAATATTTATCCTTTAGATGAATATTTACTCAGCATATCCCATGTTCTAAGCCCTAGAGTGATTTTACTGTACAAGCCAGACCTGGTGTGTGAGTTCTTGAGAACTAGAATTCATACATAACAAGAACAAGAACTTGGTCAAGTGAGCATGAGAACCTAATAGACAAATGGTGTCTAAGAGATGAGATGGGAGGAGTAGCTTGAAAGGACAATCTGTAGATCTTATGAAAATAGTCTTCTTTCTTCTCAAAATCACTTGTAGGGGTTTAGGTAGGAATTTAAACACATTCAAGGAGTCTTTGCAAACAGTTATTATTTTCTGCGTCTCACTGACTATTTTAAGACTCAAGTATACCCAGAGGCATCTCAGAAGTAAGGGCTGGTGGTTTACTTAAACAACAACAACAACAAAATATATACACATAAATATATGTGATTTATGTGTGTATATATACACATAAAATATGTATTCATATACATATATATCACTTATTCTTAACCTGATGAAGCATAGTTATCCTCTGACACACGAGTCACCATGATGGGAATCCAATTAATGGCAATGGGCAACAGGTTAAAACCTTTCAGATTTGTGCTTGAAAAGACCATTCTGGCCTTTTGTGGAGAGGTCATCTAGTCCCTCCTGGTCACCCTATCCTCTCTCCTCATTGAGCTCCGTCATAGCAATGAAAGGAAGGAAGGTATTCCCTCTGTAGTGTCATTTATCAACCTCAAGTCCCTGTGGTCGCCACACCTCTTTTTACAACCACAACTATTTCAGGTTGTTAAAAGTCGTGTCCTCCCATGTGCCCCAGAGGCCAACACTGATACCTTGACAACAATTATATTATTATCAGAGCTAGAACTGAGCTGATAGAAAGCTGTTCATCCATGTAATGAGGTTTCAGTTATAGTTTAGAAATGCGTCAGATAATTTGGTAAGAGGCAGCAGAGTTTTCTCTCTCTCTCTTTTTTTATTCTGTTTGTCAAGGGCTGGGGGAGGTGAAACGTGAGCTTCTTGGTCTGAATTCCAATGTGAGAGATGTCGTCTGTTCATGAGCTGCTCAAGGTGGAATAAGCAAAAGCAAAGGGAGCAGTGACCTCAAGGGGTACCCAGGACAAGAGGTGGAAGAGAAAAGGAAAGTGGGCAGAACCACCATAATGATCACCTGAGTGGGCACTTACAAAGAATGATACATGACCTACATCATCTCCTGTAGACAACCTTTTGAGTAGTTGTTAACCTTATTTGACACAGAGTCAGAGAGATGAATTCAAAACCATGTTTTCCTAACTTCAAGGTTGATTTTATAATTATCCAGAGTTTATGTTCCAAGCCTAGATAAATATATATTTTGGTGTAGAATTATGAAGTCTATTTTATATAATGAGAAAATTTTCTCAAAGATAATTTTGTAAACACCTTACCCACCAAGTTCAGGTGAGTCACCTTGTAGTGCAATAAATTACTTGATATGGCTCTTCTTGTTCCAATCTTTCTAACTCCCACCAAATGGCTAGGTGGGAACATGCAAATAGGGTATATGGAACTGTAACATGCACACTGATGTTTTGCCATCTGGCTGAGTTTAAATAATCAGGTGCTGGGATGAGGATCTAACTTCCAACAAGAGAGAGGAGCCAGGAGTAGAATCTGTCATTTGGTTCCTGCAAGCTGAACCTCCTTGATCTGGGAGACCTGAGCTGGACCACCACAGGAGCAGCAGAGGACTGGAAGAGGAGCAGCATCAGCAGAACCAAGAGCACAAGACAGTAGCAGACCCGCAGAGAAAGAATGCAATGTGTCTTTGGGCAGGAGAATTGCTCACAGAGTGCATCCAGGTACTTCATTAGGGGAACTAAGTTTGCTGATGGAATTAGAGTTGAGTATCTGTGAGCTTTAGTCAAGACATAGTGCTGTGCACTTTGGACATTTATTGGCATTGCTAAAATAATCCTGATGATATAGTGGTTTAAATGTTGGGCTGCTGATAGTAAGGTCAAAAGTTTGAAATTCTTCGCCACTCTATGAGAAAAAAATGAGACTTGCTACTTGTATAAAGATTTGATATTTTTCATAGTCTTAGAAACCTAAAGAGAGAATTCTACTTTCTCCTTGAGTCAGAATTGATTCAAGGGCAATAGGTCTATTTGGTTTGATTTTAAAAAGCTTTGCAATACTTGTCTGAGCAAGAATTGACTAAGAGGTCAGGGGGATGTATGCCTATGTAGTCTAAACCCATAAAGGGACTTGCCTGTCGACAAAACTGAAAAGAGGTCCTCCTGACTGAACACTGCATTCTGTACATTTCTGATCCTGAATTGTATGGTGTTAACTTCCCTAATAAGTTTCATAATTATGAATATGGTCTATGAGTTCTTTGTGGTCATTGCAAAGGATTATAAAATATATCAGAGAAGTAGGGAGTGCCTTGGGAGGGACTGAGAATTGAGGTGGGGTCAGAATAGATAAAGAAGTTCTGAGAGTGGCAGTGTGCCTGACCTATGCCTCACAGTAATTGGCTTTTGGCTGATCTTGAGTTTGAATCCACTGCCCCATTGTGAAGTCAGAGATCTGATGTGGCCCCCACACCACTGTTGTACATATGTTGTGTGCTACTATATGATCTGAGGTTGTCATTCTGGCCCGGTGCTTCTGTGTGTATTGCACACAAGACTTTTGTGGCACTCTTGGACACCATATTTGATGACATTGAATTGCATGGTAAGAAAGTTTTATATACTCCCACTCCTGCAAATATTAGCAATTATTATAAGTTAGTAGCTCACAACTTCACAGTCCAATGAAGTCAGCTGGGAGCTTTAATAAATTCTAATGTCTAGACCCACCTCCAAATAGTTTGTTTCGAATAGTCAATTGCACTGATTCTTTTTTCCCCAATAATTTTATTGGGGGCTCTTACAGCTCTTATAACATTCAATACATCATTTGTATCAAGCGGATTTGTACACGTTGCCATATTAATTTCAAAATATTTTCTACTTGAACCCTTGGTATAAACTCCTCTTTTCTGTCCTTGTAAAGAGTTATAGTCTCAGAAACCCACAGGGTCAATTATAATCTGTTCTAAAGTGTCTCAATGACTTGATTTCATTTTATTGTTGTGAGTGAGTCAGTACTTCTTACTATCATGCCACGCAAGCCACTTTTGGATCTTGGTAAAAATGCAGACTCTGATTCCCTGGGTATGGGATGAGTGTGGAACTCTGTTAACAAGCTCGTAAGACATGCTGAAGTTGCTTGACTAGGGTCCTCCCTTCAAGCAGCTAATGGTTAGGGTACAGAGAAGGTCAAGGACCATGACTTTTAGGAAACAGACCTACTTTCAACAAACAAAAATTAAAATGCTGCTGCTGGATCAGACTCAAAATGATTCAACAGAATAAGGTAGAACTGTCCCATTGGGTTTCCAAGACTGTGAGCCTTTACTGAAAGAGATAGTTGCCTCTTTCTCCTTGGGACCAACTGGTAGTGTCAAACAGGTGAACTTTCAGTTAGCCACCAAGTACTTCACTCACCATGGCATCATGGCCTCTAAATTGCTAACTGTTCCTTTTAATGAGCAAAACTCCATCTTGGAACCAGAAATTTAGCAGACAGCAATATCTGGCTTTAGTGTACTCACGTTCTTTTGTTTTCCTTGTATTTCATGCTTTAAAGAAATCTGTTGTAATAAGAAATATCCCTTGGAGATATCGTGGGTACAGTCACAGAGCACCTCAATACAGTGCATTTTGCAAGAAAGTGGGTCACATGGATTTTCTGGTTTGCTTGTTTCCCAGTGTACATGGAAGTTATACTGTCATACTCCCAACTGTATGCTACTCTGCTTAGGAACTTTGTGGTGTAGAGGTTTTGCATTGGGTTGTTAACTACAAAGTTGGCAGTTTAAAACAATTAGATACTTTATGGGAGAAAGATGATTCTTTCAATTCTGGAACGAGTCATAGTTTCAGTTCTCCACTGTCCTACAGGGTGTCTATGAGTCAGAATTGAGTAGATCACAGTGAGCTTGAGCATTATGCTGTAGTTTAGTAGGAGCATTGGTGATACTGACTGTTAAGCATTAGATTGCTAACAGCAAGTTGGGTGGTTTGGAGAACCCACTGGCTGCTATCTAGGAGAAAAATGAGGCAATCTGCTCCTATACAAACGTGTCATCTCAAAACCCCCAAAGTACAGCTTTATTATTCTATGTGGTCATTGTGAATCAGAACCAACTTGCTGGCAGTAAGTTTGTAAGCTTATTAAGTGTTCCATAGAATTATGAGTAATTAATAAAGTAAGAATTACTGCAAAGTAACACTGAAACACAGGTGTCCCTATGATTGCTGTTGGACTAATGGTTTTAATAGACTTACTTGATGCTAGAATGAGTACTTCAGAAAAGCAAAAAAGAAAAACACCATAAAATGATATATGCCTGAACTAAATTTTCAATTAAAGTCATTGTTCAAAAGAAAATCGACCAGATCCAAGATGGCGGCCAGCAGGAAGTTGATGAAGGAGCTTGAAGAAATCCGCAAATGTGGAATGAAAAACTTCTGTAACATCCAGGTTGATGAAGCTAATTTATTGACTTGGCAAGGGCTTATTGTTCCTGACAACCCTCCCTATGATAAGGGGGCCTTCAGAATTGAAATCAACTTTCCAGCAGAGTACCCCTTCAAACCACCGAAGATCACCTTTAACACAAAGATCTACCACCCGAACATCGACGAGAAAGGGCAGGTCTGCCTGCCCGTCATTAGCGCTGAAAACTGGAAGCCAGCCACCAAAACTGACCAAGTCATCCAGTCCCTCATAGCCCTGGTCAACGACCCCCAGCCTGAACACCCACTCCAGGCCGATCTAGCCGAAGAATACTCTAAGGACCGTAAAAAATTCTGTAAGAACGCCGAAGAATTTACAAAGAAATACGGGGAAAAGCGACCTGTGGACTAAAATCTGCTGCAACTGATTCCAGCGAGTGTGAGCGGAGACCCCAGCAGTGCATTCAGACCCCCTCCCCCGCAAAGCAGGACTCTGTGGAGAACTGATGCAGGTGCCACTGCCCGGCGTCCGCTTGTGGCAGTCACTAACTTTCTACCGTTTTCTTAATCAAAAGTGGTCTAGACAACCTGTAAAGAAAGGATTAAAATTTACCATGTTCTCCTTCAAAAAAAAATCTAAGTGCAATCAAAGTGACTAGGTGAGACTTTGTGTCACATTGTTTGAAGAAGAGGTGAATGTTGAAAGCACCGTGACCTGTGGAAGGAGCACACGGATCTGTCTGGAAGTATGATCAGAGACCTCCTTGCAAGCAAGGATGGAAGACTCGTGCACTTTGGACATCTGTCAGGAGAGAGCAGTCTTTGGAGAAGGAGCTCATGCTGGGTAAAGTTGAGAGCCAGCAAAGAGAGCAAGGGCCGCAATGAAATGGAGTGGCACAGTGACTGCAACAAGGGGCTCAAGCCTAGAAACAATTGTAAGGCTGGCACAGGACTAGGTCAGGGTTTGCTCCCTAGTGCATGGGGTCACCTTGATGGCACCCAACACAGGAGCAACGTTAGTGAAAGCAACCCCCAGCTTGGACACATATGACATAAATTGCCCTGAATTATAGATTCATAGGACACCATTGAGCTAATTTTTCTTCTCTAGGCATCAGTTTGGTCATCTTCAAAATGCTAATACTTCATGTAAAGACGAAATGCAATCTGAGTACTGTGTCTGGCACATACATTCCATAATTTTTAAAATGATGTGGCATCGAGTAGGTTCTAAGCTATAGAGACACTATACCCAACAGAACAAAGCACGATCCGGTCCTCTGCCATCCTCGCCAGTGTTCCTGGGCTTGAACCCACTGTTGCAGACTCTATGCCAATCGATGTTGTTGAGGGCCTTCCTTTTTTCACTGCTCCTTTACTTTACCAAACAGGATGTCCTCTTCCAGGGACTGGTCCGTCTTTCCTGACAACAAGCCCAAACTATGTGAGATGAAGTCTCGCCATCCTTACCTTGAAGGAGATGCTGGCAAGACAGTCACTAGGCTCCTGTCTCATAATTAGTGTCAGTAAGTACCTAACTTATGATCCTGGACTCTTCGTTGAAAAAGGACATGGAGGGGGATGTGGGTGGCAGTCGGGCCCAGGCACCCCCAGCGGCAGAGGCTCTTCCTGTGATGGAGAAGAAGGGCATATGTGCTGGGGCTCCCAGGTCAAGCCATTTCAGGAGAAACCTTGTCATTAAATAGGAGAGAGATGACAGAGCTTAGACGCCTTCAAAAGGCTTCAGTGCAGAAAAGCCATCTACTGATCTTTTTTAAGACTCCAAATGTAAGAATTGGTATACATCAATATTTTACCACATCAGTCTCTCCCTTCTTTTTTTCTTTATAAGGAAAGCTAAGACATGCACACAGTTTAGAAAACAAATCTGCAATGGATAAATATTTTTTTCTTAGAAACTGAAGCCCCAATTCCCCGAGCACACATGTGTGCTTCTAGGTGCCAGAGAGTTCTGGATATCAACAGGTAAGATGGAGAAACCTTCCAGACTTTGGCTTCCCCCTTACCGGGATGCCTGCACGGACCTCACTTGGTGGCTCCCTTCACTCCCCGGGCAAGTGCGCCTGCTTTTCTCTGACAGTACCAGCCCCAGCAAGACCTGATGCTTCTTCTACTCTGCAGAGGTCGAGGAACTAAATGGATCATCTTCCAAGAGAAGCAGGAGGATTTGTTTGGAAGAGCTGGGTATTTTTGCCACCGCTGACTGTCCTGCTTAGCAGCCGACATCCTGGGCCCACAGTGAATTTGTTCGTAGGTTGCTTTTTTAAAATTATAGTCCGGCCCTCCAAAGTGAGGACAGTGACCTGGCCTCTTTTGGAGAAGTTTGAGGACCCCTGGCTTCACCTAAGGCTCCTTCTTGTAGGAAGGCCTCCTTAATCACAGACCTGTTGCATAAACACCACCCACGAGGAGCAATGTTTTCTGGATACACAGCACTAACATTTTGTCTGCTTCTGTAAGCAAGAGAATTTATGAGTCAGTCCTCAAACTAAGGTGGCAATTACTTAAAGTATTCTACAGCGTTGAAGGCATCTTTTACGAGCTGTTATCAAAATCAAGTTGTTTTCAACTGAGACTGAAACAGAACCCAAAAGGAAACTGGACAAATGCCATTGCATTGCTGTGCAAATGAGAAAGGAACGGGGTTCAGGGGGTCTAGGAAAAAACTCTCGCTTACTTACTGGAATAATCCCACAAGTAAAGGGCTGGTGAGGGAAAGGCCCAAACCGAGAAGTTGAAGCACTCACCCACTGCATCCAGATAAAATGAGGCAACAGAGAAGTAAACAGTCTCGCCACCCAGATCAGAGCTGGGAGGATCTAGAAAACTGGTGAGGCAGGTTTGTCCACATTGGTGGGAGTGAGCCTGCAAAACTGGTTTTTCCAAAGCTAATCAGTAATGTGTTATCAATTCATCTCCATGTCTAGGATCCAGCAAGGGGAGTTTGGGTTACTGAGCTCAGAGGTAAAGACACGTGTCCAATCACGTCAACTTGGGTTTATATCCTGGTGCTACCACTTTTAGCTGGGCAATCCTGGCCATGTCTCTGGGTCTCTTGAAGTTCAGATTCCTCTTCTGTAAAATAGAGAGGATGATACTAGACCCTATTTCAAAATCTTGTGTCAGTATTACACACACCAAGTAAACCTACATCTAACAAGTACTCAGTAAACAACGGAAGCTATGATTAATTATTAATTACTCTTGTGATGTGGGTGGCATTTCAGAGAGTGCAAGTTTAGTTTAGTGGGGGCAGGCCAACTTTTTTTCAGACCTAGGTGCACTTACATCAAATGCTTGGCATTATTGCAAAAGCAAGCCCTACCCAGGAGCCTAGTGAGTCAGCAAAATAACTCCAGTATCCAGCTGGGTAGCAATCCAGCCACTACCCTCTGTCAGTGGGACAGGTAGGAAGATAAGGCATAAAGGAGGGTGTCTCCACTGAATGCCTACCAGAAATGAATTGCCCCCATTATCTGAGCATCCAAAAATAAAGGAATTTGAAGGAAATCAGGTGCACATTAGACACATGTGGGGACAATCCAAAACTGGGCATGCTCAGACCAAAGTTAGCTAGGGACAGGTGGTTAACCTGGGTATGAGCACTAGACAGCAGCAACATTCCTTTACAAATGGGCCTAAACTCAGCCGCTCAGATTGGTCAACACCCTCAACCTTCCTTGGGGATAGAAGGGGATAAATTGCCTTTAACCAGCCAGATCAGTTTCTGGACAATTTCTTCTTGCAAATGTTAGCTAGACACAACTGGGCAAAGGGGGAAAAGATGGTGACAATAGAATAGAATCCTAGTCCTAAGGGGAGGTGGAGGCACATTTCCTCCATGAATCCCAGCACAGAGGAGAGTGAAGGATAGATCCTTACTATCATTCTTCTCAATGGAGCAGACTGTGGGAGTGGAGGGATATGTATCTGAAAGCACAGAACGTTCATACTACCCTCACAATGACTGCATTGATCCCTGGTTTGGTGGCATAGGTGTGTAGTGGTGGGCAGCAAGTCCCTGGAAAGGGGAGGTCCTTGACAGAAAGCCAGGCAATGATTCAAATCCTGCCTTTAACAGAATAAAACCTAGTTCTTCATTCTGTTTGGCCCCTCGATTAGCCAGTGGCCTATTGGTGTTCCACACCAAAGTAGTTCACTCAATAAACTCGTTCTATTTAAAACTTTTCACTGACTGGTTAGAAGGCTGCCCCTCCTCCAAAATCTTTCTTGTTAGCTGGACAAGGACTGAGAAAGGAGAGACACAACATCTTGAGTTGCCTTTTGGTCACACCATTTACCCTCATATTGATGCTGACTCGAAAGCTTGTATATCTATATATTTAAGCCAGCCAAGGACATTGTTATCACAAAAGTAAAGAGGTTGCCTAAGTGATCAGGTCCATTGCACATTCTTTAGAAACAATAGTGCCACTGATTATTTGCAAACATCTCCCTATGACCAACTGTGGTTGTCTGCCTGCAAAGAAAATCATGGTAGAGGAGACAGTTCTAGCCGATTGGGCAGTATCCTTAATGTACGTCTCAAGTCGTTGTCAGCAGGACATCTCATGCACCAAGAGGACAAGGCATACTATCAGAAGCTGCAGATTCTAAGAGGTGTGACCATGGAGAACAAGTGGGTTGGGTTGTGGAGCCTAAACCCTTAGAGGAATTAGAATGTTTTTGAGAGTTAACAGAGGAAGCATGACCTGGAAAAGAACAGGGTCTTGAGGAAACAACTAAACCAGTTAAAATTCTGCTTGTAGTTGTGTGATCTGTTAGTTTCTATACTTATAAAGTAGGGTGATGGAACCCATGGGAAAGAGGAGGAAAATGTAGCAACATGTTTAAAAGTTTATTATATACATGCCACATGTTTTCCTAAATGTTGTTAATCCTTCGCAGTCTTGGGGGCACTGTGCTTTGGGCACTGAGTCACTTATTGGCAGGGCCAGTCACTCCTTGAGAGAGAGAACTGTGTGTTCCTGTAAAGAGCTACACTCTCAAAAACCCCATAGAGGATTGCTGTGAGCCAGAATTGCCTCAATGGCAGTGGGCTACAGCATATTATATCTGAAAATACTCCTACTCATTTGAACAGTTTGAAGCCGTTTGGTTGTAACCCACTCTCTCACATCTGCTCTGATTTTCATGTTCTCTTTTGTCAAGATTCATGGTTTCATTATGTCTATAAAGATCTTTGTCCTGTTCTTTAAATACCACAAGGACATTATTCTAGATTCTAGATTCAATAAAAGATAAATAAAATAAAAGATTAAAAATAAATAAATAAACACATACATATGTGTGTTTATACACAAATGTATATGTCTATATTATAGATAGAGAGAGATTGTACTAGATTGTACAATACTAGATTGTACTAGACCATGTACCTGTAACTATGATCTTGCTTGAAAAGAGAGATAAGGTAACATGAGTCAAACCTGCGTAGGACAGGCCCTACTGCTGAGTGGTATCTTATAAGTGAGAATAGACTTAGAGGTACACATGGTACCACTTTCCCTAACATCCATGAGTGGGCACCACTGCACCACCCCTGCTCATACATGGTTTGGTGTTTGTCGGCCCCAATCCTGTGGTTCCCTGCAGCTTGCCTCTTCAATCTATAGATTGAATAAGCATGATGAGAAGATGCAACCGTGACACCCATCTTTCCTGTTTTTAAACCATACACGATGCCCTTGTTCTGCTCACGCAACTGCCTTTTGATCCATGCAAAGATCCATGAGCAAAATGTAGTGTTCTGGGATTCCCATTCTTCTTCAGGTTATCCCAAAGAAGAAAGAGGCTGTCCATTTCTGAGGAATTAGCCACAGAAAACTGAGTCAGCCAGCCTTGCTCAAATGTGAGAGCTACCATTTATGATCTTCTGAGTTTCACTTTCTCCATTTTCAAATCACAGATTGTCAGCATCAACACACAAAGAGGGTATCCAAGGATAGGTCAAAGAGCTCAATAAAAATTCACTGACAATGTTGTTATACCCCAATGACTCAAGGAGTTGGAAAAAGATTACTGAGATGAATGGCCAGAATCCAAGTCCATTCTCAAGATGTTTAATATAATTCTCTTCTCCCAGTAAAGCATAGATTCTGAGACCCAGAACTCTGGTTTTCCTCCTGACACAAGGATTTATTTTCCTTGCAAAAAAGGGCAGATTTCTAATAACAGCAATGAAAGAGAATAAACAGAACAAGGCAAGTAGTGCCTTAAATACCACAGAACTGACCCAAAAAGTATTTATAAAATCAGATATATCTTAAATCATATGAGGACAGGACTAAGGCTGATGCCAGGGAGGTTAACACTAATTCCAATAAAGAAGACACAAAAGAAAAAGGATAGGTTTGTGAAACATTGCGAAATGTCAGGTGATTGCCAAGAAAGGCACACCACTAGGCCGTACCTAATGCTTATCTTTGCAAAGCAAATAGGCTGGGTATTTATTAAAATGTGTAAGTCAATTATATATTTTTAAATATAGACTTTATTGGGAGCTCTTACAACATTCAATACATCATTCGTATTAAGCATACTTGTACACATGTTGCCACATTCATCTACAAACATTTTCTACTTGAACCCCTGCAACATAAGCTCCTCTTTCCCTTTCCTCTAGTTGTTTATTTTTTAAAATTTAAACTCCTCATATTTCCCCTTCCCCTTTCTCCTCCCCCATGAACTTCCAATAATTTATAACTTGTTATTACCTCTTCATATCGTACACTGTTCAAAGTGTCACTTCACTCACCCACCAACTCACCCCAGAGAGGAGGTCACAATTCTTGAGGTATTTTCCTGAGAAAATTTTTTTCTCTAATAGCTTTCTTTTGCCACAGTGAATTTCTCTGAGTGACTGAAGTTTTCCACAATAAAAACACACACACACACACACACACATATCTTGTGTATCTCCGGCTCCCCATTGCTGTGAGACTCAGTGCTTGTGAGCAAGATATCTAGTGACAGCTCTGACCTCACTATCTCAATGAATACTGTGGAATGGACAAGAAACACCTACACATCAGAAAAATTTCACGCTATTGAGGGAAAAGACCGTCATTCTGTTTTACAGATGAGGCACACAGGGATTGGGGGCACTATGGGATGTGATCAATACTGGAAAAGAGTGGCCTGTTTCCCAGACATGCCTTGGGTGTCCTGATTCTTAATCTGAGCCTCTTTCTAGCCTATAAATTGATGGCGTCTGAAACAGCAAGTTCTACGTGAGCCAAGCTTGGTGGAAATTTGAGTCCGTGGCTTGATGAAGCAACTCTGGAATGAGATCTTTCAGCTCCCAGGGATGAAGACATTTCCCAGCTCAACTAAGATCAGGTGTCCAAGAGAGTCAGCACAGTCATTCTTACCACCTTACTTTCCCTCACGGTCATGGAGTTGGCTCCTGACTCGTGGTAACCCTGTGCAATGGCCTTACATTTTTGTGATTCATGTGTTTTTTGTTGCCTGCCTTTCAGAGTTCTACCACGAGGCCTTTTTTCTTCATCTGTCGTTGTCTGAAAGCTTCCCTGAAACGTGTTCAGTGTGACCAGGAGTTCAACCTGGGTTTCACATATGGAAGGCTCGAATCCTCCCACTGGACCCTCATTTGTCATATCTTGCTATTTGTCAGAAAACTGAATTCACTTGATGCTATTTAACTTTTCCCCTCCCCATGTCACCTCCTGAAGAAAATCAGTTGCCTGACAACCAAACACTCTGTACTTCAGTTTCTAGCCTAGGTGTTTTTCTCTCCAAAGGATAGTGAATAAAGATATTTGGTGAGAAAGTGGCAAGCGGATGACCATCAAAGTTCCTGCATCCTGCTATTATTCATTCAGCTGAGATATATTAATTGAAGTTAGTTTCTGCTAGTTTCAGGAGCTCTGCTAAACATCAAGGATATAGTAATACCAAGGAGTCAGAAAACACAGAAAGTCTCTACCCTCATGGCACATACCTTCCCCCAGTAAAGCATTGCTTCTGAGACCTTTTACATCCCCAGAACTCTGGTTTTTCTCTGGACACAAAGATTTATTTTCTTTGCAAAAAAGAAAGGTAGATTTTTGACAAGACCAATGAAAGGGAATAAAAGTACAAGGCAAGTAGTGCCTTAAATACCACAGAACTGACCCCCCCCAAAGTATTGATAAAATCAGATATATCTTACGTCACATGATGACAGGACTAAGGCTGGACTAGAACTACCTTCTAGTTTGAAATAGAGGATAAATAAGACAACATTGAAAGCTGTGGTATTATGCAAATGGATAGTGTGAGGGAGATTAGTCAGTAGATTCTGATGCATGGCAGATGCCTATATGAAAGGGTTTTCTTAATTATAATCATCATGGAAACGAATTGTCAGACTTTTCTGTGGTGGCCCTGTTGGATGGGTTTGAACTTTCAACCTTTAGATAAGTAGTTGGTACAAATTTATTGTTAACACCTGAAGACCAGCTGACAAATTCAGAAAACCCTCCAATAAATGGAGGGATGGGAGTCCTTAGAAGTTATTGGTGGTAAATTCAACTGTAGCCGTTTAGTACCCAGAGGTCAGCACCAGATTTAAGTATCCTTTACAAATTAGTGTTCAGGATGGCAACTAGCAAGGTTTGCTGAGGAGAAGCATTCCCCAATCTTGGCATCAAGCAAGCCACTCACCTCCTCTCTCCTCAGTACAGGTACAGCCTCTACCATGGGAGTCAGCATTCTTTAGTTGTCTTTCATTCTATAGGAGCAGCAGTGAGAGTGGCTGGGCAGTCACTCCCCTAAGTTATCCTCCAGAGAGAAGTTATAGAGAACTTTCTCTCCTCTCCTGACTAGAGCAGGTACCCCAGCAGAGATGTGTCTGAGGGAGGACACGTCCAGTCCCTTCGGAACCAGTCTTGGATGTCACACACCTGAACATAATTCTTCAATCTTGATAGCTTCTTTCCTGCCCAGCCACAGAAACCTGTTTAGCCCCACCCTCCCATCTAGTCTGGGCTTTTCCTTCATGCTCTGCACCTCCTCCCTTTCCTTGCTCTGGCAAGGCTGGCTGAACAGGCTCAGGCACCCCAAGCTAACTCCAGAGAGAATGTATGCATGTTGTTAACTAGTGGGTGATTACCCTAGTTTGGTCTCCGCTCGATCCAAATATTTCCTCTCCAGCTTCCTCGAGTTATGTAGAGCTACAGCCAGACTCACAGGGTGCTATGACCAAGTATTGACTCAATAGCAACGAAACCTCCTTTTTGAATAAGAAGCCATGGAGCACAGTGCTACGCGGACACACAGGAGGTCACCGTGAATAGAAGTTGACTCAAGGTCAACTGTTTTTTAGATATAACACACACACACAACAAAACGAAACAAAGGAAAACAACAAGTAGGCATCCGTGGGGCAGATGGGACTCTTTGCCTACCTGCTCTGTCAGAGTGATGGCAGTGAAGCCTGAGGAGGCTCTTTACTGGCCAGTGTCTTTCCTCACAGCAGAGCTATTTGTCTTCTGTAGTTACATTTCTTTTCAAAAGAGAGACGAAGGAGAGGGCACCTAACAGATCAGAATCTGACCAGTAAAGAAAAAGGATATTGCATTGTCTTCCTCTCCACTTTCAGGGAATTTTACCAAGCACAATTTAGCAAAGTATCCATTATTAAAAAGCAATTAGTATCCCAATTCATGACTGTCCCAGTGAAACCACAAGCGGTCTTAGAGAGATGAAAAGGTTGATTCTGTTTGAGAGAAGGACAATCATTCCCAGGACACTAAATCTTAAGAATTTAGGATTTTATTTCCTACTCTGGAAATTTAGTATTATGTGCCCTTAGCAGGTAGCTCTACTTTACCCAATAGGGTAACTCTGAGGACTAAGGTAATGTGTCCCAAGTCATGGTATTTCAATCATCTGATATGCATGTGAAAGTTGGATATTGAATAAGAAAGATGGAAGAATTGATGTGTTTGAGTTATGCGGCTGGAAGAGAATACTGACAGTACCATGGACAGTCAAAATAACAACACATCTGTCTTGGAAGGATGTACAGCCAGTATGTTCCTTAGAGGCAAAGTGCTGCCTTCCTTGGTCTCAAGTGCTTTGGACATGTTGTCAGGAGAGACCAGTCCCTGGAGAAGGACACCATGCTTGATAAAGTATCGAGGTAGTAAAAAGAGAAAGATCTTCGAGAAGATGTATTAATACCATGACTGCCTGGAGGACTCATTACGTAAGAACAATTATGAGAATGGCACAGGACCAGGGCCTCAGGTAAGAGGGCGACTATGAGTTGAAACGGACTACACGGAACCTAGAAAGAGCAACACCAACTCCATCAGAGACTGTCAGAATTTTAGAATTGATAGGAAAAACATGCAGCATTAAAATTTAGATTTATACTTAAAAGCTCCCTGATCCCAGGACTCAAGAAGGTGCAGTTCTCAGAGCTCTTCCAATTGAGGCTGGTGTGGGTGGTCTCGCACCTGTAATGTAAAAATCATTGCCCTAGAATAGAGCTCCGTTCTCGAATGACAAGGATGGCAACTTTGTACTTTTTGAGACTCAAACTGATGATCAGCTATTTTTTATTATTTTCAACTCACTCTTCTGACTGTCCTCAGGAACTTTCCAATTGATTCTAGAATCTTCCTCCTCCTTTGCACTGAAAAATGAGCTTTGCATGAGCATAGTTCTAGACTCACAGAATATTCTGGCTATATTTTAAGAAAGTAATATTAGAGATAGTTTGACAAAAGGAGCCCAGTGGGGCACAATGGTTAAGCACTCAGCTATGAACTATTTGGAGGTTTAGACCCACCTCCAGCTTCTCCCTGAGAGAAAGAGGTGGTAATGTGCTTCCTTAAACATTTACTGTCTCAGAAACCATAGAAAAAACTTCTACTTTGTCATAGATGGTCATTATAAGGGAGAACCAATTTGACATTGGGTTTTGTATGGGTTTCTAAGATATCTTAGTGGTGAAACCTTTTCATAATACAGAGGTGAAAGATAAATCCCAGCCTGCTTTTTTCTCCTACCCAAAACTCCGAACTCATGCTGTTGCCATCTCTCGGTGATTTAAAGACATTTTTATTAAAGACAAATTTTAATAAAGACAAATTGTCTTTATTAAAGACAAATTTATTAAAGTTAGCTTATCTTGTGCCAAGTTATGTCCTGGGTCCTGTTCCTTCTTATTTTCTGTGCTTCTATAAAAGAATTCCAGATGCAAAGGTCCCATAAGCAGTTCCTATGTCTGTTTCATGGTGAAAGCAATCTGTACCCTGTTCTTTATTTCTTGATTCAGGGTTAGTTCTAAAATGAGATTTTCATGTTTAACCTGCTTCCCCAAATTAAATTATTATATAGGCAACTAGATTTCATGTACCTGTTGGTAAAATATTGAATCATACGGTAAAAGCTACAGGAACCTTTTGATCACCATCACAATGACTAAGCTCTTAAAGTGTACAGGGCAATGTGCTAAGCACAGAAAGGGTTGTAAAGAGGGCAAAATGTGTTAATTTTATTATTATTATTATTGTCATTGTTTTACTGGTGCCTTCAGAGTTGGGGGGGATGAGTATTGGGTCGGAATTAAACTGTGGGAGTGATGTGGGAGAATATGTTGTTTTATTTACCCAAGAAAAAAAATGTTTTCTTAGGGCTTCCACCCCACTTTATCAGCAGCTCAGATAAGGAAATTTTAAAGTATTTGTTCCTTGTCTTTATTATGTATTTCACAACATTTTCTCAGTGCTAACAACCTACCTGGTCATCAGGCAAAAGGAGTGACAGCTTACCCTAATGCTCACAGCCATGAACTGGGGCACCAAGCTGCTAGGCTTGTCACTGTATGATCTATGCAAAGTGCTGGCCTTTCCTGCAGGTTGATGACATTATTTTCATCACAGTGTTGTCACAGGAGGAAATGAGCTCTTGAGTATAAAGTGTGTTCACTAGTGGAAGTGCGTGCTGAAATATGCTGTAGTTTAAAAGCTCTTGGTGTTACTATTGTGTCTGTTTTCATGACGATGGATTTCTAATGTTTTGTCATCTAAACATAATGAATGACTTCCGAATGCTTGTATCATTTTATTTATGCTTCTAAAATCTATGTTCAAACTCTTTGATTTGCTTATCTAGGCTTTCCTGCATGTACCATTTGAACATTTTTTTAATTGTTGTATTGGTTATGCATGGAACTGCTAACTGCAAGATCAGACGCTCAAAACCACAGCTCCTCCACGCAAGAAAGACAGGGGTTTCTACTCACAAAAAGCATTACAAGGATAAACAATACACAGTGGCAGTTCTACCCTGCCCTATAGGCTCACTGTGAGTGGAGTTGACATCGACTTTATGGCGGTGAGTTTGGTTTGGGTTGGGTTTTATCGAGGAGATACTATGTGGCAAGAACTGTGCAAGAGTACTGTGAAATTTCCCATTTCTGCCAAATGTACAGTTCTTTGAGATAGCAGATATTGATTGAATAATTGCACAAAATGGTGCAATTTTTATTGAGAAAAAATGTTAAGAAAAAGGAGTAGCGGGTGTTGTGACAGTATGAGAAAAAGAATTTGACACAGTTAATTAGTTAGAGTAAGCTGACATATGAAGGTGAGATAGAGTTAGATAAAGGAGTTGAGGCAACTTAATAGAATAATTTGGACAGAGGGACATTATGTGCCATGTATATTATTTTTCGTACAATAACACATGATCTCTAAGATTCACTGACTTACAACACAAAGGTTTATGACTCACTTAATTTAAAGGTTGGATGTGGGTTGATTGTGGCCCTACTCAAGTTATAGCTTTGCTTCTCAGCTTAGAACTCAAATGGTTGCTAATGGAAAGGTTGTAGGTCCACCAATTGCTTTGCAGGAGAAAGAAGGGACAGTCTGTTTCTGTAAAGAGGACAGTCTTAAGATCCAGTGACAGCTTTATTCTGTTCTATGGAATCAGAAGCAATTGGATTTGACCCAATGGCAATGGATTTTGAATATATGTGTAGAAGTCTACCTTGCTTCATCTTTATCGGATGGTGACTTTTCTCTCCTTAAGATTCATTGCAAGATGTGCTTCCTACTTCCTAGAAGAAGCTGTCTGTGGTTGCTCTCAAATATCATCATCTTCTTACTGTGGGTGCTGCCTGTAGGAAGGCAGGCAGTTTGATATATGAATGGATACATACTCATATAAAAGGATGACGTGCTTTTTTCCCCTTTTGACTAGAGAAGATACTCTCTTGTAATTTCATTTCCTGCCCTCTGATAGCATTTAATCATGCTCTCTGTATACAGAAGTTGGCCCATAAATACTTGTGAGTGAGTGTTAAGAGAAGGTTTGATGGCACAATGAGCTAGTATTCTTTAACGTGATGGATGGCTCAATTATGGAGACTTGGTGCATGGATATATTAATAAAATACCAAGGATCAAAGTCACTGTGGAAGCTACTTAGGATTTCATTTTAGATTGTGCATCTAACACCAGTTTTCAGCTGTCATAGTAAAGCTTAGCGATGTAGAGTTTTGTGATTTGATTAAATACAATTACTTTATCTCTCTCTGGTAAAATTTTCCTTCTTGCCAGAATCAAAGCATTTCTATCCATTTGAAATTTGTTTCAGTTTTCAGCTCATTCTCATTAAGAATTGAGTGGTTATTATTTTGGTTTTGCTTCCTAATATAGACTGTGCTGGATGGTGCAAAGAGCCCATGCTCTTAAGTGTTAAGTGACATGTTGGAGGTTAAAGTCCACCCAGAAACTACTATGGGGAGTAAAGCTTAGAGATTTACCCTGAAAAATTAGTCACTGACAACCCTGTGGAGTATGGTTCTCCTCTGGTACCTGTGGACTCACTAGGCATTGTAGTCAGCTTGATAACAACTGACCAGCTAGTGCTGAGACTTCTAGTGTTTTGTCAAGACAAAGTTCTCCAAAGCCAAACTCATTGTCACTGAGTCACTTCCAACTAATATTGACGCTATAGGACAGTCAAATTGCTCCTTTGATTTTCCGAGGTTATGACTCTTCACTGGAACAGGAAACGTCCAAGCTTCACCACCCTTCTCCCAAGGAGTGGCTAGTGTGTTTGAACTGTGGATCTTGCGATTAACAGTCAAGGCCAACAAACATCCTCTTTACCATGCTATAAACTGCACTTTGATGCTTTCTGGTTGGTGTTAGGGGCAGAGAATGCAAAACGTACACCAGAGGAATCCAATAACATTTTAAATAACTGTATTTGTGTAGAAGGAGCAAGAGCAGCCCATTTTGTTAACAAACAAACAAACAAAACCCCCACACTACCTTGTTTCCTATGTTTGTCAATTCAGTGCTGCATATCTTTGAAACAGCTCACATAGTGTTTATAATGATTTCTCTTCACTTCCAAGGTTCTAAAACTGGTTTTGTTTTACCTGGGACCTTTCTCTTGGATCTTGGTTTTGAAAGTATAGGAACTAAAGAACTTATCCTATTTGCATCGCACATTCTACTCTCATTCTGTGACCAAGAATCATTTTAAAGTTATTGCCATCCCTTGGCACTTTTGACCACCACCAGTGTCCAGAGTAGGCACTTCATCAGATTAATTTATTTGCTTTCCATAATTGTATTGCTATCATCAAGTGAGGCATTCATCTCTATGCAGAATGTAATGGTTCATTTTAAGGGACAACCTGACTAGGCTAGAATGTGTCTACAGTATCTACATGGATTAAAACATTTGACCATAAGTAAGAAATCAAAACTAATTACCCACTGTAATATGGGACTTTGAAGACTTTAAAAACAAAATGATGTATTTTGTTCATACATTGTAAGTAGACAGAACTCCCATTCTCTTTATTTTTGCTATCATTTGACTGACAGATTTGAGGACACAGCCAATAGAAACCTTCAGTCTATGAGTTGATATATTTTGGACTTGCCAGTCAAGATTATTTAAATCCCTTAAAACAAATTATCTATCTATTCTCAATTGTATACCTATCTCATTGGGAATGTTTTTCTAAAAACTTGACTAAGATTCAGTGTAACATGCATTCTCACTGCCCTTCCCCATCTGACAACTTTTATCTGTGTCTTCAAACAAATATGTGTTCTCCTTCCAAAAATTGTGAGATTTTGGTTTTTAATCATTGTTTTTCAAATAAATCCAAGGTACCCTGAACAGGTGTTCTCTCCAAGAATTACTTAATTAAAACAGCTCCCCAGAGGTCTTTCAAATACCAGAGGAAGTGAGTGAGTGAGGCACAGAGATTTAATTTTGGGTAAGTTTTATATTAAAATGGAGAGAAATATAATCTGTTCCACTTCAATTTATGAAGCTGCATACAAATTAACCAGCAAAGAATAATGGTCTTTGAATAAAGCAGCATTCCCAAAGGGTGGTATGAAGACTACCTCCATCAAGACTACCTGTGAAAAATCCAGACTCTTGGTGCTGCCCTACACTTATTGAAATTTCTAAGGAGATCAACATTTCTCTCTCTCTCTCTCCTTAAAAATTTGTGATATGGGTGGATTTTTGGGGGGTGGATGTCTACAGAGTAAATTTATTTTTCATGTTATTCATACATATTTTGATTTGTGCATTGATTGCAATTCCCACAATATAACTACATTCTTCCCACTCCTTTTTGATGTTTCCTGCTTCCATTTGTCCTTTTCTATTCCTTCTTAGCTGTCACTCACCTCATCTTATATGTTTGGTCATCCTGTTGTCTGTGTACCTCCTGGTTTTATTATTCACCTTATAGGTGAACTGCTTGGTTGAAAGTTGAGCCATGGGATAAGTTCAGTTCAGAAAGATGACTAAGGACCAAAGTCTCAGGAGTTTCACTAGCTTCTCTCTGATCATTAAGCCAGTCTTTTTAAAGATCTTGAGTGTTGTTTCTCCAAAGCTTTCTCTCACTCTATTCAGCACCTCTTATGATCCTTTTCAGAGGCATTGGCAGCAGAGTGAGGAATTGTCTAGTTCTTTTAATCTCAGGGTTATGGATATTTGGGTTCAGGTTATCCATTTATCTTTTGGACTTATTGTTTCCATGATGCTCATATCATTGACTCACTATTATAAAGAATAAATAATTTGAAAAAACTATTCACTTCTTAAGATTAGTTAAAAATTGCCTTTCCTTTCCCTTTCTACTTTAAATGTAATAATCATTCATGTTGACATTACTATATATCTTTTAATATCAAGAAAATCAAATAACTGGAAACCTATTGGTTTGCTTATATTCCTTATCTGACCTAACCCCCAAAGATAATAATATTTGGCCGATTGTATAGAAGAGGAGAGTGAGACTTCTAGAATGTAAATGACTGTGTGAGATCCTGCAGAAAGCAAAGCACTGACCTGGGAGTAAATGTAAGATCTTCCAGACATTAGTGTATACATCCTTCAATTGTCACTTCAGGTTCTGGCTCTTGTTTTACAAGACAACATAAAGACTTTTATAAGGACTTTTTTTGTGGGCATCACTGGCCCCTAGTGGGAATAGGAGGCTCAGTCTTACTCCTGGAGAGCTGCTTCTGGATTTGAACTGCCAACCCTGTGGGCCGCAGTCCTGAACACAACCACTATGCCACCAGGGCTCAACCCATAAGAGATTTTTAAGAGTAGAAATAAATGGTCTCAGTTTCTCTTTGCATAACTAATAGCTTCATTCTCACAATCTTGATATCTGAGCAGTTTCCTGAGCACTTCACCTGGAAGACTTTTAGAAGGATTCACTGGGGTTTACAGGTACGAGAGGCCACTTGATTTTACTGGGGGATAATTCCTCTCTCCATTCATAAAGAGTCTTTTAAAAATATTTATTTTCTTTGTTCCATTCCAGTAACATAAAGAAGTCCTATTTAAGGACTAGGGGAAACTAGAGTAGGTTCACTGAAGAGTGTTCTTGGGGTTTGTGTAAATATTTGTGTCAAGAGGAGAGTTGTGTATGGGGGAAGTCATGCAAAGGTGGCAGCATCATTCATTCATTTATTCATCTATTCATTTTCCACGCTCATTTTGATCTCTAGCAGCACAGTAATAAAAAATCCCCACAAAACCAAACAAAATCTACAGGAAATTTAAATACAGTAAGTGAGTGACATGATAAATAATGGCAAAATGCTATGGAAGCACATAAAAGGGGACTCTCCCCAGGATTGCATATTGAGGAGGGCTTCCTAGAGGATGTGGTGTCTAGGTTGAAATCTGAGATTTTATAGGCATTGTCAGCTGAGGAATTAGCCAGGGAAATGGTACAGAAGAGAGGGAGGGCTGCTCAGTAGAACACTATAGAGAATCAGGTGATATAGGTCTTGTAACTGGGCCTCAACCAACCTCGGTGTCCTTGGACAAGATAATCTCTGTGTCTAAATTTTTAAAAAGGGGAGATGAAAGAGAGTGTCTAGGGTTTGTGAAATGGAAAAATTCATATTAAATGATAATACAGAGGTATAATGAAAAACTCAGACTTTTGCACAGGGATTAAGTGGCCATCATTTTAGTTCTGACAGTGCTACTTACTTTTGATCTTGATCAGATTGTTTAATAAGTCAGAGCTCTTCTTCCTCCTTTATACCAAATAGTGAAGTGCTCATCTCGTGTGAAGGAAGGCTGCCAAATGATGCACACAAGCTGCTTATAAGTGTACTTTAGAGGAGGTGGTGCAGGAAAAGGAAAAAGAAAAAAAAAGAGTACTTTAGAAAAAAGAAATGGTCATCTCAAATTCTGCAGGTGATAAAAAAGCATTCCAGAAAGTCTTTTGATTCCTTTAGTTTTGTCTTAGATTCAGCTTTTGAAGGAACTCAATCAAAGACAGTTAAGGAATTATGGACTGTAGTCCAAGCATTCAAAAGCTTGGCATCTCATTATTCTTTTGTTTGATGTCATCATTATTTACCCCGGCCATTAGTACATTATCATTAATACATCCAGTAAGATGGCTGGCTATGTTAATATAACTACATACTCACATAAGGAAGAAAGGAGAATCAAGCTTTCTTCTTCTGACGTTAGATACATCTGGTATTCATGTTTTAAATATGGGTTTATTGGGTTATTCTTCACCTATCATGCAATTTAATTGTTCAATCATATTAAGAAGATGTATTCAATCATCACAAAAATCAGTATCAGAACATTTTCTTCTTGTCTTTTTAGTTAGCTCCCCATTTTCTCCATCCTCCCCTGACATACTCCTAGGCAATTGTCAATCAACTTACTCCCTGTGTAGATCTACCTGTCCTGGATTTCATGTTTAGCAAAATCATACAAAATACACACAAGTAGCAAAAACTGTAAGCAAGCAAACACACAAAGACCCAATTTCTGTTGGTTTTACTATGTTCAGGGGGCAGAAAACAGAGACATCTCTTATAAGAAATGTATAAAGATCTGTAAGGTTTCTGAAGTATATAAAAATTCTCTTAGAGTTCTCAAGTGCTATTATTGAGGTAGAGTTTCCCTGACTCCCTACTCTAGGCTCTGTCTCTCTTAGAATTCTCCTGTTAAATTGTGATTGGCTGTCTCTAACTCATGGCAATTTGTGTGCTACCAAGTAATAGTACTCTTTAGAGTTTTCTTGGCTGAAATCTTTAAAGAGGTTGTGTTTGGGGCCTTTTCTTCCATTGAGCTGATGGTTTGGTTTAAGCCTCTGACCTTTTCATTGGCAACTTATTGTAAACCACTGCACACCACTCTTAGTGTATCCTCTAAAGTGAGGCTTCATTAGACAAAGATAGGTTTATCTTACTTATTGCTTATCCCTGGGTGCCTTGAAGAGTTAATGGTACATTTTAGGTTCTCAGTAGGTGTTTATTGAACGAATGAATTGCATAAATGATTCATATACAGTCACTAGCCAATTTGAAGGCTTTTCCAATGCTCTATATGCTCACAGTTTTCAAAGACCAGAGGTTTGTTGAGTTCCTTCCCAATAAGGCATTTGTCTCTCTTTTAAAGTTTCAAAACATATGAGACTATTGTGATGACTTTGATGGTTGACAGTCTATCTGTAGACAAATTGTTTTTTGAAAATATTGCCTGAAGTTGAGGGGCTTAGCAGTACTGCTTATAATCTATTTTTCACAATCTCTTTTATGCATCATAAACTAAAATGCACCATTGGAATCAATAATAAGAAAGTGACACAATTTTTTTCAGATTTAAAGATCAGGGATTTGAACATTTTGCCTAATCTTCCAGTAAGCTCCACAAGATTTCATGGGAGGTGAGGAGTGGGTCAGAGGAAAAGTTTTAATCATAAATCTGATCTGCAGAAAATATTCTGAAATCCTAAAGCATTAGAAGTGGAAAGGAACCTTGAAAATTGTTTAGTCGAGCAATTTCATTTTTAATGTGGGACAAGCTGGGTCCCCAAAGCAAAGCACTTTGTTCCCTCTATTGCATCTTATTAGTGGTTGAATGGGTGTTTCTGCACAATGACCTCTGTTTTTTCCACCATGAATTGTGCCCAGTTCAGTTTCTCAAGAAACCAAAGATGAACTAAAGATGTCTAATCGTCCTTCTAGTTCTTTAACCTAGAACTATGTTCCACAGTTATTTCAAATGATAGCAGGTTTTATTACTCAGTTATCTCCCCTTTGGGCCTGTCTCTAGCCAAAATTACCCATTTAATTTTACAATGATCATTTATATTTGGCATTCTGAATGCCTACAGCAAAATAACATACAGAAAAACTAAATGGAGGAACACATCCTGGATTTTCAAAGAATAAGGAAGCACTTAACTTCACTGATTTCTTGCCCATATATCTAAGATTAATGCACTTAAACACATAAAGTACAAGGTTCATCTCAGGCAGCTGTTCATTTCCAAGGCTTTTTGAAAGAGCCGCCTTGACTTGACTTCTTGAAAATTGAATGATCGATGTTCTCTTTAATCTCAATTTTTAATATTCATTGTGTGAATGCCTGTTCTTAACTAGATTGTAAAGCAGGTTTCAGGCTGAGTGATTCGAAGGATACTAGAAAGCTTCCTTGGTGCCCTAGTAGTGCAGTGTGTTACAAATTGGGCTACTACAGAAGCTCAGTAGTTCAAAAACACCTGCCACTCCATCCAGGAAGATAAGGACTTCTGCTCTAATAAAAATTTATAGGCATTCCACAGCCAACAATAACTCAATTAAAAACCTCCCACACACTAATTTCTGGAGAGGATAGGGAAAGATGGAAACACTTATTCACTGCTGGTGCCCTTGTAAATAGGTGCAACTATTATGTAAAGCAATATGATATTACCTAAAGAAACTGGGAAAAGGAATGCCATTGAATCCAGGAATATGTTAGCTGCGCACATATGTCCAAATGAAGTAAGAGATAGAACACATATAAATGTACACTATCCCATGTTCATTCATTGAAACACAGACCACAGTAGTAAGAAGCTGGAAATAGCTCAAATGGCGGTCAGCAGAAGCATGAATAAAGAAATTCAAATATACACACTTGAACAAAACTTATTAGGAGGGAGGCGTGCATATCTTAGAGAAGGTATTTATATTTCTGTTGGTGAGTAATCTGAGTAGAGCAACCTGTCATTAGTGAAAGTGTTTAACACTACTTATCTCAAACCCAAGGGGAGAATACACCCAACACTGTGCTCCTTGTCCTACATGGATGCTTTTGACCTAGTTTCTGTCCACTCTAAGTGATCCAGGCCATGAATTATACATTACTGGGACTATAGACTCTGTCCTCTCAAGAGTATGTCTTTCATATGGACCAGAATGATTCAATGGAGAAACTCCACTAAGTGAATTGGGTTTTACCTCAAATTTACTTGTGCAGATTTAGAGAACTGAAATACACCCTTGTTTAAGGTTAAAACACCCTAGTGAGAAGAAGCAGATGATTCTATCCTATGGTCACTGGACTTTGGATCTCTCGCTTTGAGTATACCTCAAGAATGGTGTTCCAGAACTCCCATATAGTTATTATTTCAAACTCTTCCTACTTTCTTAAGATATGGTAGAATGTTTAGAGAATCTGTGAATGAGTTTTACTGAAAGCTTTTCCCTATCACCAACCTTCATCCATCATAAAAGTGGTATCCAGTCAGTTTAGAATTTACTCCGTTCAAGTCAAAAATCCATGTATTTTGAACTGAAAAGTCACTCTTTCTATCAGTGGTTCTCAAGCTGTCGGTTGTAAATTCTTTGGGGATTGGACAACCCTTTCACAGAAATCACCCAATTTTATAACAGTAGCAAAATTACAGTTACGAAGTAGTGAAAAAACTGTATTAAAGGGTTGTGGCATTAGGAAGGTTGAGAATCACTGCTCTATGTGCATATTTTTTAACAATGTTTTACATACTCTCCCATTGGCTAAATTAATGACAGTATGAAAAGGATCACTTAATGCCCCAAGAGGATGATTTATAAAATTCTTTATCATAAAATGATAAGGGTATCTCTAAAGTGAACGAGAGACATATGAATGGATAAACCATAGGTATATGAATGTATTTTAGGTTCATACTTAATTCTACCTCCAATTTAAGTACAATTAGTTCTTATGACATGACCCTACGTGATGCTCATGTTCATGAAGTGATCACTGGACATATGCATGCTATAGTGAAGTGTCATGAAGAAAACAGGCAATGGCTGGCTAACAGAAACTGTAGAGTTTCCAGTGCTAAGGCTTGTCTTAAATAAGACATCATCTAAGTGAGGTATCAACTAAGGCCACATGGAAGAAACACATAAACCTGTGTTATCCTAGAATTATAAATAATAAATTTCAAAGGTGAAGAAGGGAATTGTATCAGAGCTTCAGTTGTCAGCATCTGTTTTACAGGAGGCTATGGATGGTTGTGGAAGTCCCAAATCCATTTGCAGGGTTCCCACATGGATTAGGCTGCTAAAGATTTCTCCTCTGACAGCTGAGGATGTGTCAGCCTGCTATGAGGCAGAGTGCACAGTAAAGTTGATTATAGTAGATGTAGTCAGGAAAAATGTAGCAGCTTATCGTTTGATCTTCCTTTTGTCCCATTTTAAAGTTTTCATGGGATAATTTAATATTTTCTGCCTCCTTTTAATTTTTTCTGTTTTGTCATTGCTGGTTTTTGGGGTTTCGTTTTGTTTTTTGTTTCCTCTTTGTACTTTAAAAATTTTTCGGAATATGAAATCCAGTACCTCTATAAACATATAGAGGCAGTAGCTGGATTAATAATTACCTAGGGGCATGGGAGATGAAGTCAGGGAAAAATGGGTAGCTAACAACAATGAATACAAGAAGAAAATGTTCTGAAATTGATTGTGGTGATGATTGCACAAGGCTTCTTAATATAATTGAACAACTAAATTGCATAATATGTGAATTGTAGGAGGATAAAACTATTTTTAAAATATTTACTCGGAAACACACAGGGCTGTGATACTCTAGCTCATAAGCTGGCTATATGAGGGGGTACTTAAAAAAATCACCAAAAAATGGAATTGCACTGTGCTGAGGGAAGCTTTCACAGTACACATTTTTCAAAGCTAGGCACACATCCAGCAACTCAATCTGAGGGCACTCAGTGACATTGCCTGGGAAGGTTCTCTCTGGTTAGAGTGAATTTTTTTCATAGGAGCCATTTCACTCAAACTTTGTTTTCTTTTGTGATGGCCAATTTAAGAGAACAGTTTATGGCTGTGAAATTTCATGTCCTGCTCGGGGAAAATGCCTCAGAAACTGTTAAACACAGATTACAAGGACAACACTATAGGAAAAACTCAAGTGTATCAGTGGTTTTCTCATTTCAAAAAAGGTGAAATGTCAACTGATGGTAAACCTAATTCTGTACATTCATCAACTTCCTGAAGAGATGAAAATGTCAACTCCTAGTGCATTTGGAGTTACTTACATCAGATCAGACTGTTAATCAAGCTTTCTATTTAGAGGTTTTGAAAAGATTGCCTAGCAGCGTGAAGCAAAAAAGGCATGAGTTGTGACAGATGGGAGGCTGGTACCACCAGTCATTCAAACAGGTGAGTTTGAAAAATGTTTTCAAGTATAGAATCATAAATTTGATAAATGGATTAAGCACATTGGAGAGTACTTTGAAGGTGATAAGGTTGCTTTGTAAAAAAATTAAAAAAAAACTAAACACATAGCTTTTGAAAAAAGTTCCAATTGTTCAGTATACCCTCTTATAGGTTAGAATCAATTCTATAGCAGTTAATTTATTTTGGAGATAACTTCCATGCTTCAAATTATCTGCCCATTGTCTTATTAAAAGTCGAAAATTAGACATATAATTCTTTAAAAAAAGGCACTATGGTCTCAGAGCCTTCTTTAAAAATACACTTAGAACAAGCATAGTTTTTGATTCATAGGTAAGATTATCAGAAAAACAAGTTTTTAGCTCAAAAAATAGAAAAACATATTTTATTTCATAAATATGAAGCAAAACAGCAGGGGTATGAGCAAATGTGGTGAAGAAAGCTGATGCTGCTCGGCTATCAAAAGATATAGCCTCTGGGGTTGTAAAGGCTTAAAGGTAAACAAGCTGCCATCTAGCTGAGAAACAACAAAGCCCACATGTGATCATGAGGTGTGGAAGAGATCAGGTATCAAAGAACAAGAAATCATATCATTGTGAATGATGTGGAGTGCATATTGGGCCCCCAAAGGTCATCTGTAAGCAACTGGACATCCCCTTACAGAAAGGCCACAGGGAGGAGAAGAGCCAGTGAGGGAGCTCTATTGGAAGCAATGAAACATGCAACTTTTCTCTAGTTCATTAATGCTTCCTACCCCCCTCCCCAACTGTGATGATCCCAATTCTACCTTTCAAATAAACTATACCAGAGAATGTACACTGGTACAGATAGAAACTGGAAACATAGGGAATCCAGGACAGTTGACTCCTTCAGGACCAGTGGTGAGAGAGATAGAGGGAAGGTGAGGGTAAGGGGAAACCAGTTATAAGGTTCTACAGAAAACCTCCTCCCTGGGGGATGGACCATGTAAAATATGACAAAATAATGATAATTTACTAATTATCCAGGGTTCATAAGGGTTAGGGAGTGGGGAGGGAGGGGAAAATGAGGAGCTGATACCAAGGGCTCAAGTAGAAAGCAAATGTTTTGAGAATGATGAGGGCAACAAATGTGCAAATGTGCTCAAGACAATGGATGGATGTATGGATTGTGATAAGAGTTGTATGAGCCCCCAATAAAGTGATTACAAAAAGATTCCAAACCAACAACAACAATCAAAACAAAACAAGACAGTTTTGATAGATGGTTATGTAAGTCAGAGGCTTGCAAAACTATAGTAAAAGAATTGGGCAAATGAGGGAACACAAGCCAGAAAAATGATTTGTATAAAGGTAGCTATGGTTGTACTTGTATATGATATATAATGTATAAGTGTATATGTGTATGTATATATGAATTTGGAAATTCAGTCTTATCCATTCTTTGGCACCAAACATCTCATGAAATATTTATTATGAGTAGGATGTAAGATGACAAGGTAAAGGAAGATGAAAATGAAGAGCAATGTGTGTATAGGTGTGTTCATTTCAGGCAATTCATAATATAGAGATGGGAAACACCTGTCTAAAAGACACAATGACAGAAGTAAATGTAGTCTATGATGGGAGAGCTGAGGTGATGCAGTGGGTTGCCAAAGCTGCTTAAGCACAAGGTTCGCAGTGAGCATCTACCAGCCGCTCTGCCAGAGAGAGAGAGAGAGAGAGAGAGAGAGAGAGAGAGAGAGAGAGAGAGAGAGAGAGAGAGAAGGTTTTCTGCTCCTGTAAAGATTTACAAGGTTGAAAACCGAAAGGGGCAGTTCAACTGCATTCCATAGGGTTGCTGCGAGTCAGAGTTGATTGAATGGCAGGGGCACGTTTCTATTTTGTGGTGAAGTAAAGGAGTTCTCACCTGGTAAAATTGATTAATGTGGGGAGGCAAACAAACTAGAAAAACCTTCAAGCCTCTTCCATTAGCTTGTATCTCAAACCACTGATTATACCTTCATAAATTAAGCCTTTGGTGAAGTAATATAAATGTGCAAGTTGTTTCATCTTGGCTTCTGGAGTCTGATATCCAGAAAACACATCATCCAGATCACCAGTTCTCAGAAAAAGTCTCTGAGAGAGTGCTTATCCAAAGATAAGACATAGAAATCTCGGACTCCTGCAGCTGTAAGTGCTTTCTCCACCGACGAATACTTAGTGGTTCCTCTTGTTCTCTTTCTCAGGTGATTAGTTCCTGGTTTTTAGGTTTTCCTATATCACTCTTCTTGGTAGTTTTTTTTTTTTTAAATCATATTCACGTCTAGGCAGTGGGCTTAAGGTTTTAGCATTTGTTTGCTATCTAATAAAGGATCTGGGATATCACTCTTAGAGATGAGAACATGGTCACTGTTTTCTTTATCAGTGGAAAACGTGTCTAAATTTAAGAGAAGAGAACTTTAACCCTGGTGCATCCAGGAACTACAGAGGAAAGGGTCTGTCCTGTGAGGCGAGAGTCCTGTTACACTTTATGGAAAATAAGTCATGGAAATCAGTCCAGTAAATTCTGGATCTCTATAACCATTTGTATTTCTGTTGCAGCAGCATGAGAAACCGAAACATTTGCATTGCACACTGTAGAATGCTGTAGAATTTACCTCATGCTTGCACATCTAATTTATCACCTGATTCTGTAAGATAATTGTCATGGGTATTATTAAGCTCTATTTCTAAAATGCATATGGATTATGGTGTTGGCAAAGAATAATGAAAGTACCATGACCTGCCAAAAGAACAAACCAATGTGTCTTGGAAGAAATAAAGCCAGAATGCTCTTTAGTGGCAAGGCTGGTGAGACTTCATCTCACACACTTTGGACAGTTTATCAGGAGAGATCAGTCCCTCGAAAGGGGCTTGGTAAAATAGCAGAGCAGCAAAAGAGAGGAAGACCTTCAACAAGATGAATTGACACAGCGGCTACATCAATGCATTCAAACATAAAAATAATTATAAGGATGGCAGGGGACCAAGCAGTGTTTCATTCTATTGTACACAGAATAGCTATGGGTTAGAGCCAATTGGGTGGCACTGAGCAACGACAATATTTCTCGAATGAGAAGACGGATGCTCATTGCTTTTAAATAGCTCGCCCATTGTTAAAAGGCTAGTAGCTTGAAGAATGGGGCCTTGATCCCAGATCTATTTATTTAAAATGCTGATACCTTGCTCATATATTTTTTGCATGGTTTCTTTTTTTTTAAGTGTTGCACCAAAATGTTGTCTTCCTTCATTACTGGGGTTTGTGTGCCTAATCCAGCCTTGTTGATTAGGCCTGCAGGCCCCCACAGAAGCCGCTGAAACTGTCCCCACACAGCACTGCAGAAAACCGTGTCAGTTCTGTTTCATAATGAAGTGGGTGTACACATGTTCCTGTTTACCGTGGTTGCTTGATTGGTCAGTGTTATATTGGTGGTTTTCTACAGTTCATTGTAAACTACCTCTATGTGGTGCAGATCCCATTTTGGGTATTGGAAAAGGTCTTTATAACTATATGGTTTAATTTCTCCCACCATCTTTGTAATCTTTTCATACCTTTTACTATGTTGGTTACAAATCCTATAATACATTGCTATTGCTTTCTTTTATTAAACAGGCAATTGTCTTACAAGGAATGAAAAGATCTTTCAAATCTTTTCAATCAGGTCTTGGTGGGCGATAACCTTTTTCTCAGGCTTTTCTGCTTGCTCAGTTTGGATTATGGGGACTTGTTTGGGTTCTAAAGTACCCTATTGCAGTGTGGCAATTGTTTTCCCTTGATTTTATCATCTGTTGGACCATGAGCTCCATCTGAGAAGTGCCTAGTTTGCCATCGTAACGTGGGGCTTGCCATGTGGTGCCTGCTCTGCAAGTACTCGCTGAAGTGAACTGAATTCCAACGCTCATCTTGCCGAAGCTGGAAGACAGAAAAGGACAGACTTTTAGACTGACAGGCTGCCAGTCTGTAGAGAAAGGGTATCTTCAGAGAAGGGGTGGTACTGGCACTGTGCTGGCATAATGGGTAGTGTGTTAGGCTGCAAACTGAAAGTTCAGCAGATCAAAATCACCAGTGGCCCCTTAGGAAGAAAGATAAGGCTTTCCACAACCTTCACAAACAAACCCGCAGGGCTCATTCTCCCCTATCCTATACGGTTGCTATGACACAGAACTGACAGTGAATCTGGTTGGCTTTTTGGGGGGAGGGTCATCTTGAAAACTGTGCTATTGATGCTCACGACCCACTCAAAGGTTCCCCTGTGATACATATCATCATTCTGTAAAGGCAAATGATTCTGTCTCACCTAAAGGGCCTCTCTGTTTATTGGTTCATTCAAGCTAGTGAAGAAATGAGTGATCTCCAAAGAGTTCTAAACCCACAGACTCTTTCTTCTTGCCGCCTCGGCAATCCTCTCGACCATACATACGAGGGGATGGGCATGTCTGACTCTGTGGAAGCTGAGTCTGTGCCCGAAGCCAGGCATCCTCTGCCAGACCAATCATTGTAGTGATGAGGTTGGCAGAGGCCAGCTGATGTCTCATTACCCCAGATGGAAAAGCAGCACACAATAAGGGAAGATAAACAATGAAAAGGTTCATTTAAAACCCATAACCTAGGTGATTCAAAATTGGAAATGGGACTTTGGGTAGTACTCTCCTTTGGACATTTGTAAATCCTTCTCCGTTTCTGTGAGATTGTCCAGCAGGGCCAGCACAGTCAGAGTTGGCTGGACTCCCAGGTGCAATGTTTGGTCCATCTGTTTAGTCACTCCGGCTGATGTGGGCTTTGAGAATGACATGTGCGGGTGGGACAGTTTCCAGTTCAATTTAAATTTACTAAAGACATTGAAAACATGGCTGTGCGTCCTGAATTTGATGAGTCAAAAGAATTAGAGTCCCACTCTGGTTCCCCCCCGAAAGGTTTTCAGTTCACATACAACAATGGTTTCAGCTAGGATGAGATAACCAGCTGAGCAAAGTGGCTGGCTTAAATCTATGATACATTCCAATGCCCACGATCCTATATCAGAGATAGCAGAACTGTCCCAAAGGGTTTCCTAGGCTACCATCGGTATGAACACAGACTACCACATCTTTCTCTGTGAGGAGCCTGGTGATGCTGAATTTTCAGTTCACAGATCAGCACTTAAATAACCACCGTGTCAACAGAGCCAGGAGTAGGCATTTCTTAAATATGTGCTTCATGATAATAATAGGAGCTAGTGTTTTCCCTAACTATGGTACACTAAATGGTTTTCTTTATTTCACATATCATGTGCTCTTTATATGCCAAGCACTGTTTTAGAAGCAAGAATGGTGAGACTTCATCTCATGTGCTTTGTACAAGTTATCAGCAGAGACCACACACACACACACACACACACACACACACACACAAAAGAAACCCTCAAACCAAATTCACTGCCATTGAGTTAAGAACAACTAATATAGACCCTTTAGGACAGTGGTTTTCAAACTTCCTAATGCAGCGACCCTTGAATATAGTTCCTCATGTTGTGTTAACCCCCAACCATAAAATTATGTTAGTTGATATTTCATAACTAATTTTGTAACTGTTATCAATTGGTGACCCCTGTCAATGAGTCATTCACTCCCCAAAGGGGTTACGATCCACAGGTTGAGAACCACTCCTCTAGGATTGCCTCTGTGGGTTCCTGAGACTGTCTTTTATGAAAGTAGAAAGTTTCGTCTTTCTCCCATCAGGAGAGACCAGTCCCTGGAGCAGGACATGATCCTGGGTGGAGGGAGATACTCAGTGAAAGGGGTGACAGAGTGACTGCATCATGAGCTCAATTATAGTATTTGTGAGGATGGTACAGGATAGGACAGTGTTCCCGTTGGATGTGCAATGAGTTGCTATGGTTGGAGCAAATTCACTCTACCTAACAACAGCTAACAAAGGAGCAAATAAACAACATAGTTGCAACTAGTGATATGTAGTACGAAAAGCTAAATCCAATAGGGTAATACTATAATAATGGGGCATGGAATGCTATTTTCTATTAGGTGTAAGTGAACACTTGTCTATGGGACAGACTTGTAAAATGAGACCTGAGCGATTAAGAATTTGTCTTAGCAAGATCTTGACCAAAGGATCTTTTAGAAATCGAAGTCAAATCAAGACACTTGTGTGAAGCTGTCTTGGTTCCCCAAACAGATGCACACTCTAATTCTCCCATCCAAGTACTAACCAGGACTGACCCTGCTTAGTTTGCAAGATCAGATGAGATCAGGTGCATTCAGGGTGGTATGCCCATAGACGCACACTCTAATTCTAAGACTTTATCAGGGTTAGCTTGCATGGCAAAAGGAGTGCTGGTGGGGCTCTGGTTAAATGCTAGTCTACTAAGTGAATGGTCAGTGATGGGGACCCACCAACTGATCTGTGCGGAAAAAGATGTGGCAGATTTATTTCATAAAGATTGACATCCTTGGAGATCCTGTGGGACAGTTGTATTATGGCTTAGAGGTTTCTTGACGGTCATGTGGGATTGCTAACCATTGTCAAAGACAGTGGTTCATATTCACCAGACAATCTGAGAGAGAAATGAGAGGGTTTCTACTCCTATAAAGATTTACAAAGCCGTAGAGACCCCGTATCATGTTGTTATGAATCTGAATTGACTCCATGGAAGTGGTTTATTTTGAGTCAGAATCAAGTTGATGACAGTGGATTTGAGTTTGAGGTATGTGACCAAAGGAACTATACACGTTTGATTAAAGGAACTAGGCAAATTTGAAATGTGGAATACACAATGGGAATAGGAAGAGTTGAGCTCTGAGGAGAAGGTGATGGAAGAGTAGGGAGATACAAAATTTGAAGATTGAGAGAAGTGTTACGAGCCAAGGAATATGGGCGACCAATAAACACTGAATGAAGCCAAGAATCAGTTTTGCCTTCAGAAACTCAGAAGCAAACAGCTCAACCAGCATCTTGAAATTATCCCATTGAAATAGGCTTGGGACCTGTGATCCCCAGACCTTAAAGAGAAAATCATCTTTTGCCTTTTAAGTAACCAAGTTTGAGATAACTTGTTGTAGGAACAATAGAAAAGCAATGTACTTACTGCCTCTTTCTTCTCATCATAAGTCATCACAATAACTTCCAAGATTCCATGTCATCTGCTGCTTGTCACTCCCTACCATTTCCCCCTCTGCTTTCTCTGCTCCCACCTCTGTGTTGGGTATCGGTGCACAGACAGTTTGCTCATTGCCATTCTCTAAGCATTCTTGTCCCCAAACTGTCACATGACTCAAGTCTCAGATTCTGGGATCTGGTGTCAGTGTTACCATCACAGTGATGATTTTCTCTAACATTCTGCTCAAGTCACAGCACATTCTTTTAAGTATGTGTCAGTTCTTCCTCATTCTCTACTCAACTTGCCTATTTTTTCCCCATTTGGCAAAATCAGTTGTACTTACTTATTCATTTGATGATAAGGAGGCCCTGAGTGATGCAAACAATGAATTCAGTTGCTGCCTCAAAGACTGGGTGAAGCTAGTCTATTCAGAGGAGTCCTGAACTTCTGAAAATTCAGCCATCGAAAATCCAATGGCTTTAAAATAGTGTTACTCTGGCATGGGGCTATTTTCAATGGCATTTTAAAACTCCCTCCATTTTATTTGTTTATATATTGTTCTTTTTCCGGTGCCTTCACTATCTGGCACAGATAGGTGCTCAATATTTGTGATATGGAAGTGATTTGGAATGAGGGAATGAGATCTTAGCCCAGCACAAATTCCCACATGATTTACCATGCAGGCAGAGAAAGTGAGGGCAAAGCTCTAAGAAAACTCTGACTCAGCTAAGCGAGTGTTTTATGAAGTTTAAGAATAGGACAGGCAGCTGACAAGTCCTGCCAAGGACAATTTCTGATTTGACTTACTAACCAAGCTGCTCTCAGTGAAAAGCATGAAAAAAGGAGCAGAAGATGGTTACAGCTTTTAGTACAGTGGTTCTATCTATTCATATGTATGGTACAATTAATTCTGGATCTCCCACCAATTATTAAAATTCTCCCTCATATGAAGGAACCTGGAAAGCAGTTACAAAAAAAGTTGGCAGGCAGAGAGAGGTTTATAATTTCTTCTTCTATTGTGACAGTTTAAAAATGCTTCAGAAAGTATCAAGGAAATTATTTAATGGCAAACTCATAAATTTCCAGATCTTCCTTTCATGACAAATAATGATCCATGGGCAAGGGTTGACTTTTTTTTTTCAGTAGAAGGATGTGCTCTATGCAAATTAAAAACTGCTCAACGGACACTAATTAGTTATGACATAATGTCCTCCACTCCATGTGCATACACCAGACAGTGCAATCGCGAGGGAAATAGACACCTTTCGCACACAAGTCATGCATCGAATCTAAAGAGAAAGGCTGGTCACAGTATCAGTTCATCCATCAGTTCTAAACTAGGTGCCTGAAGTGCTGAGACTTCATTGCGATGCGGTAGTAGAAAGTGCTGCTGGGCTGAATTAATGATGGCTGCTTTGAACATTGAGTCCTTAGGAGGTGTGAATGGTTAATGAGCTCAGCATCTAATCAAAGGGTTGAAGGTTCTATTCTACAGAATGGTTCCTCAGAAGGCCTTTCTGGGAAAAAAAGTCTTGGAAGAGCTTTAGGAATTAAGTTCTATTCTGACACACATGGGATCTCCTTGACTCAGAATCAACTTGACAGTAGCTGTTGACCTGAAACATGGGAAAGTTACGTGTGTCTCCTTTGCATAAGAGAGAACATTTTCTAGATTAAGATTATTAAAATAAACTCTAATGGGAAGCCAAGTTAAATGTAATTAATATAATTTCTCCTTCCATGAAGGGGCACCCTTGCTTAATACTCTGCTTTAATAATGAAGAAAGCAAGAGAGAAAGAGCTGAAGGAATCTGGATGTGTACAGCTAATATCTTGAAAGAGTTAGTGACTATTCCAGGAGCAGTGAATATTTAATGTGACTCTTCTAGCCAAAGACCCTAACACCCATCAAATGACTTCTCCCTTCATGGGTATGGTAAAAAGGTGGGGAAAGATACTGATAGGCTTCCCCTGTGAATAATTGTGGATAGGATTTCCTGGGATGTCATCCTGCTGCATATAAAATGAACCCTTTGAGATGGAGGAAGGGAAAGTCTCACTGTTAGCAAGAACCACAATGGAACTCATCCTCTGGGCTCCAAATCTCTGTTCAGTGAATCACCTGGATCCAGAAGTCAGCTGTAACATCAGAGGAGCAGCAGCAGAATCAGGAGACAAAACATGAAACAGAGTGGTGGAATTCTGAGACCACAGAGCAAGAAAAATTGAGTGCCTTTGGACAGGCGGCTGACTTGTGGAATAAGGTGTCTCAATTGGGGCACTCAATTGGGGGAACTGGGCTTGCTGACCCAAAGAGCTTGATCTGAATTCCTTTGGGTTAAGGCTTGCAGTGTAGTGGTATGATCTTCAGGTGTATTTCAGTAGCTCTCAAAGAAATCTGTAGGTGGTCCTGATGAACAACTCTGTCCTAAACATTTTCCACTTTCATTATAACTTCCTTAATAAACTCCTTAATCATCATTTTTGTCTGAGTTCTGTGTAGTCGTTGGAATGAATGTTAAAGCCTTGATATGCAAAATGAGAGAGTGATAATGAACACAACACAACCATGTGTGGCATCTTAAAGTGCTTAAGTGCTTAAGAAACAGTACTTATATATGTGGCAGTTTACCTGGCGACCCCAAACTTTGTCTTCCATCTTTCCCAATGGGTCTGTCAGAAAATTGGCTTTTTAGTCTCCCGATGGGGACCTGATGAATACAGAGCAGTAGATCTGCTACATAGAGTTTTCAAGGGTTTGCCTTTTTGTTTTGTTTTTTAATACTTTTTAAAAAATAAACTATTTTATTGGGACATAGTCTAATGATAGGAGCATATCATGCAGTTCAATAGTACAATCATATAAAAAAGTTGTACAATCATCACCACAATCAATTTTAGAACATTTTCAGACTGAGCCCCAGTGGTGAGGTGGTTGATTGCGGAACTGCGGTCTACTGGCTTGGTGGCTCAAATCCAGCAGCAGCTCTCCAGGAGCAAGACTGGACCTCCCACTCCCACCAAGGGGCAGTGATGCCTAAAAAAAAAATTGAAATATTTTTTTCTTGTGCTTCTTGTTATTGGATTCCCATTTCCCCAGAATCTCTCCTACCATACTCTCAAGGAACCATTACTCCCATTACTATCTCTGTAGGTTCACCCATCCTGGATTTCATATACTGAAACTATATAAAAATACAAGAAAACTAACAACAATAACAAAATAAGTTCCAGTTGGGAAAACCCCCCAGAAAATATTAAAAGCTAGACTACTTAAAAAATGGTTCAAAGGGGAGATCAAATTATAAAGTGTTACATTTTAACCTCATTGTATCTATTCTATTTCACTTTCTAAAGCATGATGTATGATAGAAAATTTATTCACACCCCTGGTCTGTGCTCATAGGGGATCCAATGGAGACTTGACATTTTGGAAGTAGCTGTCTCCTGAGATGCTTCTAAGTAAGTTTGAACTGCCAACCATTGGGCTAGTAGTTGAGTGTTTAAATATTTTTTCCCACCAGAAGAATTGAAATTGACTCAACATCTAACACCACAAAAAGAACTCACCAAATGTATAAGGGGGTGGTCGATAAAATAAGGTGAAGCAAAGAAATGTGAGAGATTCAGGAGTGTAGAAAATCACCCGACCCTAGTTTCTTCCATCATTGTAGGGAACTGCTTAATCCACTCTTGAGGTTGGCTTTGGCCCATCTACCTTTGGAGCAGAAAAAAAGAAAGACCCAAATCCTCACAACTGGACCAATAAGTGACATCATGAAAAATGGAGAAAAATATGAAGTTGTCAAAAATCAAAAATCTGGATTCACAATAAGAACACATGGAAACATCAGTTAAGAGACTAAAGACACATCCCATTAGGTAAATCTACTGCACAAGACCTCTTTTGAGTATTGAAGAGCAAGGATGTTACTTTCAGGGTTAAAGTGCACCTGGCCTAAGCCAGGGTAATCTCCAGTGCCTCAAAGCCATGTGAAAGCTGATCATTGAATAGGAAAAATGTAGAATTGATACCTTTGAATTGTGGTGCTGGAGAAGAATATTAAAAGTACCATGGACTGCTAACAGGACAACCTGATCTGTTCTGGAAGAAGTAAGGCCAGAATGCCCACTGGAGGCAAAGATGAAGAGACTTTGGTTTACACATTTTTGACCTATTGTCAAGAGAGACTGCTCCTGGAGGAAAAGAGGAAATCCCTCAAAGAGATAGATTGACCTCAATGGGCTCAGACATCTGAACAATTGTGGAGATGATAAAGGACAGAGCAGTGTTTTGTTCTGTTGTGCATGGGGTCGCTGTGGGTCTGTGCCCGACCCAATGGTATCTAACAACTATAACAAATTTGGAGAACTGCTGAACCTATTGCACATATGTTTGATGTATAGGAACTAATGAGTTTTAAAGATACATCTACAGAAAAGTGAGGACCAGAGCGTAAGTGATTTGCACAGGTTTTTGACCTGGCTCAGATCTCAGGATTTGGAGAGTGAAGTTCTCTGGAAGTTTCCACCAATGGATCTATTAATAGTCTTTTATCTCTTATGAATCTCATCATGGGAGTCCATCCCTAGTGCTCACACGATCTATCCAGATTTTGGCCTCTTCTGACCTTTTAGCACCGTCCTCCCCCATTGTCTTTCTGCTTTCACATGATCCTGTGGATAATCCTGGCAGCCCATGCCGTGAAAGGTTGCTGCAGGCAGATGCAGAGATTTTGATGGTAGCTTCTACCCCTGAGAGTGGTAAAAGCATATTCCAGGTAACTCCAGGTAAAGCAGATGACCTCATTGCCTGTTTGGTTCTTTTAGAAACCCAGTCCTTCTCCGCTCATGTCATATAATCTCCAAAGTCACTCCACTAAAGTACAATATACATTCTGTTCAAAATCCACATTTTGATAGTCTCTGGAAAAAATTAGAAATAATTTAAAAAGTTAAATGTGTTTATTTGATAAATTTTAAAATGTGCATGGTAATCTAAACTTTCAGGTACCACATAAAAGGTAAAAATATCTTCCTTTCTCCTTTTCTACTGTGTGCCTATGAAATGTAAACAACACTGAAATACCCTTTCTTACATTCTAATCAGGCTACATATCTACTTATATCAATATGCATCTCTCACATGTATAATTCATGTAACTGGGATCATCCGGTACATGCTGTTCTGCAACCAACTTTTAAATTGTCATTAAAAATGCTAACATCATGGGTTGCTGTCATTCCACTTTGAAGATGCAAAACTGTTACCTTCCCAAGTCTTTGCAATGGTCTCTAGTTGCTTACAGCGTTGACACCTTTCTGCTCCAATCATAATCAACTCACCTGTGTGCAAAGGTCCTGGAGCAAAAATGAGTTCAGAAGGCATGTTGGTTTAGAAGCAGAATAGGATTATGCAGAATAAAGAGTGGAAGTATGGCTCACCTCCATCCTGGGATAATCAGCTTTGGGATCATGAGGAGATCATTTGTGGCGCTCACACCATTTCCCCAAGTCTTTAAAACGCTGTCATGTAGAAAAGGGCAGTAGAGTAACTTTGAGGTAAAGTTGCTTCAACAGGAATAGACTCAGGATATTGTAAGACTTTGACAGCTTACAAAAGAGAATCCTGAAATTCCCATACCTATTTCTTCCCTTTTAAAAAGAGTAGGTACATTTTCACTAATTCAAGGGCTTGAAAAGAGGGGTGATGGGATGGGAAAGACAGTTGTTTGGTGGGAATGAAGAAGATATTTTGGGGGGAAGTGGTTTCATTGCAATAGCTGTACATTAGGAAAGGCTGTGCGAAAAAAGTGTTTGTTAATGTTGTGGACTCTATTTGGATCTCTTTTAGTGACACTTGAGTGGAGACTATAGGTCCTTTCTCCTTATTTGAAGATGTTGACAACTTTTATACGTGAACCCCCTAGAAAAAACATATCACCTGGGTCCCTGGATTATAAAGACAGCACAATTAAAAGAACCAAACAAAGTCAAAATGACTGCGGGAAAACCAGAAAATCAGTCAAATTAAAAAGTGTCTTGTCATTTAGCATTTAAGCAACAAAACAAAACAAAAACAGACACAATTTGTTAAGAAACAGATTAATTTCCATGGACTGTTCAAATTCTTGTCAACTGTAATGAGGAAGGAGCTCTGTGGTGTAGAGCTGAAGGAATCCTTAAGTTTCTTTACAGATGACCTATTGGCTCAAAGTTGCCCAGCTTAGATTGGAAATAGATATAGTCATGACACACCAAGGGTTTCTGGAACCCCCAGAATTCCATTCTGAAATCCTTGTGATGTGAAGGGAATGGAGCTCTGACATGATAGGGAGAGATGGGAAGGGTGCTGTCAGTCCTAGTCCCAGGAGGGTATGTGACCTTAGGCCAACTGGCACTTGACACCCTCTACTGAGAGGAGGGGAATGGCACTTTCTGTATTCAGTGGAGAATTCTTCATTCTGGGTAATAGATCATGCACAGAAAAGTGCGGCAGAAAACACTGGGTTGGGAGTGTGTCTGTGTGAGCTGAGGAGAGCATCTTCTTTTCTCTGCGCTTCACATTAAGAGTGAACTAAAGACAAGATGCTCAAAAAACTCTCTTCACACTGCTATTCCACTGACCTCAGCTATAGGTTGCTATACTTTTGCGGTGGCCATGATGTACAGAGAGCTAAGGTTTAGAATAAAATTAGGGCATGAAACTAAGACAGAGATGGTGATAATAGCACAATAGAGATTTGGTTATGGGAGACTTTATTCCACTGATTCAATCCACTCAATTGTTGCCACTGACTCGATTCCCACTCATAGAGACCCCAGAGCACAAGTACAATCATCCCTATACGCTTTCCAGACAATAACTCTTTGTTGGAGTAGCAATTCTTGTCTTTCGTCTGAGGAGTGGCTGGTAGTTTCAAATGGCTAGTTTTATGGTTAACAGACTAACATATAATTACTACACCACCCAAAGTAGATCACGAGTCCTGTTTTCTGAGAAACTTCTGGATTGGGTTCAATATGCCAACTTTTTGTCAAGCACAATACTGTGGCAGGAGCAGAGTGCTTTAAGTGGAGTGTTTATTGTTTTTTTGTTTTTTTGGGGGGGAGGCATCACTGCCCTCTGGTGGTGGGAGTAGGAGGCCCAGCATTTGCTCCTGTGGAGCCGCTGCTGGAATTGAACCTCCATCCCAGTGGGCTGCAGTCCCGTGCACAACCACTATGCCACAGGGGCTCAGCCCGGAGTGTTTAATTACAGATACCACCACCAAAGCTCCAAAGACATCTGCTGAATGAAATCCTTCCCAAGTCCGATTAGGAGTGCCCCCTTTTAGGCAAAGAGGCATAACACAATCATGGATCTTAGGAAGCAGAGACTTGGATTGAAATTACACTCTAGATTTTAGGATTTGTGTCACTTTTCACAGGCTCCTCCATCACTTTTGGACCTGTCTCCCTGTCTGCAATATGGGCATAGCCCTTGCACATTCTCCCAAATGGAAGGTTCCTTTAAGTCGTCAGGCCAACGGCAAGCAGGGGTGGTCTAGAGCTAGTCCGTCCTCTCCGTGCTCTGGGTTCCTGTCACACTTTACATCAAGTCATCTTGCTCTCTTTTGAAAAATGTTGCTGTTGATTCTGCCATATCACAGCCCTATGTGTGTCAGAGTAGAACTTCACTCCGAAAGGTTTCCAGTGGCAGATTTTGGGAAATAGGTCATCAGATCTTTCTTCCCAAACACCGAGGGCACATTTGAACCTCCAACCTAGAGTTTGGCAGGCTCCCCTGGCAACCATGTGCACCACCTAGGGATTCTTTCTCTCTGAGGAAGGTTGTTTGGTCCTCTTCTCATCTCCTGGCTCCTTTGAGAACGGGGCCCAGCTGTGTGAAGCTTTACATCTCAGAAGAATATATTGATTTGAGCTCAGTGCTAGATTAATAAACATTGCATTCAATTTAAAACTGGATCTTTGGGGTTCACAGGAGGAAAAGTAGTCTGTTTTATAGTAGGGAGAACAGAGCGAATGACCCAGTTCTGTCACTTAATTGAGGCAAGGCCTCAGGCAAGTTATTTAAAAATCTCTTCACTCTTCAGGTTTCTTATCTGTAGAATGCGGGTGGCCCTCTCCCAGGGCTTTTGGCAGGAAGAGGCGGAGAAGTACCTGAACTTCTGCAACACAGAGCTATAAACAAGTTTTAGGACACGTTTTTTAATTTTCCCTTAATCTGACACAGTTCTTCTGGGAAGACAATGCCCATCTTCCTAGTCCTTTCTCCCTACTACTGCTGATGGCTCTGAACACTCAGGGGTTGAAGGGAAGTTAGGAATAGAGGATTTGTGCCAGGGCTGTAAACCTTCTTCCCTTCCTAAATTCTGACCGTTTCAAACTGCCTTGCTGCAATTTTCTGTTCTTCTATCACACCAACTGGAGGGGGTTGTTTCTATGGTAATCATTAAGGAAGCCTCACGTGGTATTTTATTTAACTATGGCATCGGCATTATTCCACACACTGCCTGTCCTCCTAAAATAGCCAGCAATGAGCAGCAGGGTAATAGTCTCCTTGTGATCCATTTGGGCAAGTTTTACCTTGCAGCCTCCAATCCTCTGGTACTCTTTGTGATATTCCAGAGCCTTCCAGTAGACTACTCCCAGGGATAAAACATGCAGGTCAAAGCTTTCTAACCCCATGCTATGTTCCAACTCTGTAATGGTTGCCTGAGGAGATCATATTTTTAAAAAGACAGAAAGAGAGAGAGGGAGAGAGAGAGAGAGAGAGAGAGAGAGAGAGAGAGAGAGAGAGAGAGAACAACCTGGAAATGGGAACTACAGCATATAAGAAGACTGTCAGGCATGCTTGGTGATAGGTGGTAGAAGGCAAGTAGGTGGCCGCAAGATTTAAGATTTGATGACAGAGTCTGGCCAGACCGGCGGTCCTCAAGTTTTATGCAGCACTCCAAAAAATTATCGAAGACTGTACAATAGTTGTTTGTTTGTATGGTTCATATCTATCAATATTTACTGAAGGAGAAATTAAAATTCAGAAAGGCCCACAGATTTTTAAAATTAGTCACACAACAGTGATAAGACCAGTATATTTTAATATGGGAGAAAAAACACCAATGCATGGAGAACTCCGTTGCCGTTTTATCTCCTGGAGCCCCTAGAAGTGTCTCAGGGATCTCAAGTAATACCCAGAGCACGCTTTGCTAGCATAAGCAAGGACTTTGGGTATTATGGACATGAAGCTTAAAAAGAAAGAAAGAAAGAAAAGGAAGGAAGGATGAAGAAAGAAAGAAAGAGAGAAACTAATTATGAGGATGTGTTACATATTTTTATTGGTCTAGGTATTATACTAGTTCAGTCATTTTCTTTTAACCTTAGCTATAGCCCTGAAAGGAGGCTTGGTGGCATAGTGGTTACAAGTTGGGCTGATAGCCACAAGACCAGCAGTTTGAGAGCACCGTCAGATCTGAAGGACACAAAGAGAACCTTCCTTCGACTCTCAGAAGCTCACAGAGCAGGTCCACCCTGTCCTACAGGGTTCTTATGAGTCCTCATTGGCTCAGTGGCAGTGAGTTTCTGATTTGCAATGCACTAAAGAAAACACTATTACTATACTCATTTTGCAGACAATAAAGGAAGCGCAGGTAGATAAAAACTTATGGAAGCAAGGCCCAATTTATATCAGACACAGGAAACTATGAGAAAAGTACAAATTAAATTTCTATCCTAGAATCTAAAACTGCTAAAATACAGTAGAAAGGGGACACTGACAACTATTATGTGATATTCTAGAGAACTCTAAAACAAAATTATTTTGGAATTCTTCTGAAAAAAATAAGGAGGTAATACTCTTGGAGAGAACTCATATCTATATGTTAAGAATTAAGGTTGCATATGAACATTGGGTCTCTACTCAAGGACACTCTCAACACAAGAACACTTTGTTCTAATAACCTCATAGTCTGTGATACTCACCTTCCTGACACGATCGCTGAAGACAAAATGGGTGCATACGTAAAGGTGGTGAAGAAAGCTGATGGTGCCTGGCAATCAAAAGATATAGTGTCTGGAATCTTAAAAGATATAGGTTTGAAGATAAACAAGCATCCATGTAGCTCAGAAGCAACAAAGCCCACATGGAAGAAGTACAACAACCTGTGTGCTCATGATGTGTCAATGGGATTAGGTATCAGGCATCAAAGATGAGAATAATATCATACTCAATGTGAATGGGAGGAGGGGGTTCTGGTGGAGACCCCATGCCCATCTCTAATTAATTGGACATCCCATAACAGAGGAGTCACAGGGAAAGGATGAGCCAGTCAGGGTACAATAGAACACCAATGAAACACACTACTTTTCTCTAGTTCTTTGGTGCTTCCTTTCACCCATGATCATGACCTCAATTCTACCTTACAAATCAGATTAGACCAGAGCATGCACACCGCTACAGATAAGAATCCAAAACACAGGGAATCCAGACTAGATTGAACTCCTCAGGGCCAACAATGAGAGTAGGGATACCAGGAGGATTAGGGGAGGATTGGGAGGTGGGGAGGAAGAAAGAGGGAATCAATCACAAGAACCAAACTATAACCCCTCACCAGGGAGATGAACAATGGAAAAGTGGGTGAGGGATGGCAGAGGATGATGTAAGATATGAAAATAGTAATCTATAACTTATCAAGTGTTTGGGAGAGAAGAGGAATAAAGAGGGAGCTGATATCAGGAACTCAAGTGGAAAGAGAATGCTTTGAAAATGATGATGGCAGCTTATGTGCAAGTGTACTAAACACAATGGATGAATATGTGGAGTGTTATAAGAGATTTAAAAGCCCCCAACAAAACTATCTAACAACAACAACAACAACAAAATACTCTTGGAGAAGTGCAGCTTCCTGCTTAGGATCTAGAGAGAGAAGGAGAGAAGCTTAGAAGGGACAATGTCTTGTGCTGTACATATTCCCCAAGAGCTTGCAGCAGTCTGCTCTCATTTTTGCCTTGGAAATGATCTCAGTTGTGGTGGTTAAATAATCTCCTTTCAACTTGAATAAAGTGATGGAGTCTAGTTTGTCAATTAAGTCATGGCCAGTGATGATTCTGTGTGGGCATGACCTTCTCCTAAGGATTCTGGGAACTCATGTCTTTCTCTCTGGTGTTGGGACACACAGTCTCTCTGCTTACATTTCTGGTGACAAGTCACATGGGCCATGTTGATGCCAGTCAGATTCCTAAGATTTTTTTCACCACCTCTGGATCCATAAGACTTTCCATTCACTGGCCTGTGATCTTCCTGTGTTCAATGTTATTACATTTGTTGTGTGAGTCTGAAGAGGAATTTATAGATTGGTATTGTACAATACTAATGGGCTAATATTGGATTTATGGGGACCAGACTGGGATGCTGTCTTAAAATACAAATACTCTTTGATATAGACCACTTTCTTAGACACATATGGGTGTATGGATTTGTTTCTCTAGTCAACCTGGACTAATAGATCAGTCAAAGGGAGCTGCTAGACCAAGGTCATGCTTCCTTCTTTAGGGCAGACCATCTACAGTGATTGATCAGCAGATCATTCCTTGTCTATTGACAAGACATGCACTCCAGTGAATTACACTGGATTCCAGTGAATTACAGTGAATTCACTTACAGTGAATTAAGAAAACCAAAAAATTGAATTGCCAGGTCTTTCTTCCAAGGTCCATCTGGGTAGGGTTGAGCTTTTACCCTTTGGGTTAGGTGTCAAGTGTATCGAGTCTACATTGTCTCAAATTGTTTCAACCACAGGGAACGAGTTGCCCAGAAAACTTATAAAAGTCTGTTTTCTTGCTGCAAACTTGTGAGCTCTGGTGGCATTGTGAGCTGTGCAGTGAACTACTAACTGCAAAGTCAGCAGTTTGAACCCACCAGCTGCTCCATGAGATAAAGATGAGGCCATCTACTTCTGTGAATATTTGAAGTGCTGGAAAGCCAAAGGAACAGTCCTTCTGTGTCCTATAGGGACACTATGAATCAGAATCAACTTGATAGTAGTCACTTTTCTGATCTCAAGTCAGGATAGCTCTGAAAGCCATCTTAGTTCCAGGATGGCAGATTCCTTGGAATCTGCACGGCTTCTTCTGATTTTGAGCTGGTCAGCTTCCTCTATCTCCCCAGAGAGATAAGTCCCGAGGGCAATTCCAACTAACTGTCTGACTATATCCCAATAGCTCTCTGTTTTCCAATGATACCAACCTAAGACAGATTCTGAAACACTCTACTCTTTAGTACAGTTCACCTCCAGTCCTTTTACGCAGTACTTCTCCATGTAATTAATAGCTTTTGGGGGAACTGAATGAGTATCTAATAATGACAGCACCATCACCAACAGCTTAGTCAACCATCAGAGACAGGAAGCTCCTCTTTAACTTCTGATGAATAGAGTTCTTCCTCCTATTGAGTTGAAATGGGCCTTCTTGTTATGCCTGTCCTTGGTCTTAGTTTTTTTTGTTAACTTTACAGATCAGTAATTTACCCATCATCATGGCTGTCTATATTATCTGAACAGTTTCTTTGAGTTGCTAAGGAAATCACCATATTCAGAGAGGTCCACCAAAAAAAAGTTTTAGATACTGCTTCTTGAGTCCAGGGATAGTTTTTCGTGTAGGTCCTTCATGGTAAAAACTTGCCCTTCTTTCTTTCCTGTCAACTTGAACATCCCAATCCTCATAAAGGTGGAAGGAAGTACAGCACACTTGCTCTTAATTATTTTTTCCCCATTAAATGAGTGATGGTCTTAAGACCTAGGAATGTCTGCTGTATAAAGCTATCTGGTCACAGAAGCCCTAAGGAATCATTGTACTCCATCAGAAAGGGTTGTTGTGAGTTAGACTGGACTCTACGTGGTCTTTATCTCTCCCTGACTCACAGCAACCTATTTCTCAGTCCTGAACCTTTCTTATGATCAGTTGTGGATTGGGTCTTTGTAACCATGGGGTTTTGATTGATTAATTTTCTGAAGTAGATTGTCAGGACTTTCCTACTAGTCTATCATAGTCTAGAAGGTCTGCTGAAACCTCTTCAGCACTATAAAAATACTCAGTCTCCGCTAACAGACAAATGATGGCTACATCTGAGACACATTGACTGGGAATAAAAAGGATCTCCTGCATAGAAGATGGGGTACTCCTACCACTGAATCAGAGACTCTCTGCAAGGCTCTCTAGGCTGATGGTTTTCAACTTGACCCCAGATACCTTCTTTCTTGTGAACAAACTTATTTTTTTTGTGCAGTCTCATCTTCCCTGCTGTGCTCTGGAAGTAGGCCAATTTTCAGTGTTATTTTTAATCATGTAGCACTCAAGGAGATAATGATATTGATTAAACCAAGCGCCTATGAAGGGTACCGTATTTTCCTTTTGCGAGAGCTCCATTAAAGTGTGCTTTGCAACTGAGCTCCACTAGGTGGCAATTTATCAAAGCCATACTGCTACTGTGGCTATTCGAAGTGGTCCCTCATGCTATTATTCTTAAAGAAGTAATATTTACCTCCTTAGAATTTTAAATACCCATATATACTACTAGAATTAAGATTCTGAAACACAATCTTATCAACTTTTCTACAAATAGAATGTCTGATCCATACCTGTCAAATCCAGTTTACCTTAAAAAAGTGCCCCATAGGCTCTGACACTAATTTATGCTGTGACCTTGTGCAAGTCACACTCTCTTTGGGCTCATCTCTTGATCTTTGTGAAAGGGAATGCAGACTACATTGTGTCTAAACTTTTTTATAGCTCTAACATTTATATTTCCATTTCACTCATTAATGTGTAAATTGTTATACAGGATTTCTGATACTCTTGTCACTGAATTTATATTCAATTTAACCATTGGATTGCATATAAGATATTTTGATGGATGGTAATAAGGGTTGTATGAGACCGCCCCAAATGATTTTCAAATAATCAAAAAACAAGTCACCCTCCCTCCACCCCAAAGAAAAAGCGAATAATGTTTGGTTCAGAATTGAAAAAGGCATGTTTCTGAGTCTCACTTAATTATATTTAGTCAATCGACATTCTGAACAATATCTGAGAAGCTGAATGATATGGCAAAGAAACACAAATATTCTTGATGACTAATGTTACCTGTCAATATTGATAGGCATGGATTCTAAGTCTTATGTAATCTTCCTCCATTTTGTGTTCTGATGTAAGGAGAGTTTCCATAGACTCTGCACCATAGCCAATTTTAAGTAAAATGTTCTGGAAAAAACCTTTCTCTCTCTCTCTCTCTCTCTCTCTCTCTCTCACACACACACACACACACACACACACTCACACACACAATCTCTGTCTCTTGATGTCTTTACCATCTGACCTACAGTTTTTGGATCTAAGCCAACAGTCAATCAACTGATCTCTAAGTTTGGGGTCTCACCTGCTCCTACTTCCCCCTGAGTCAGCAGCCTGCCTATCTCAGCAGTCAATTTTGAGTTATCAACACTACAAAGAGGTAAGTCAAGAGAAGCCTTCGACCTAAGGCCTGACCCACAGATTATGGACTTTCCAATCTTCAGAAGTTCATGAGCCATTTTCTTGAAATGAATCTGTATCTATCTATCATCTATCATCTATCTATCTATCTATCTATCAATCAATCTATCATCTATATCTCTCTATCATCTATCTATCTATCTATCTATCTATCTATCTATCTATCTATCTATCTATCTATCTATCTATCACCTATCAATCATCATCTATTCATTTATCACTAGTTCTAACTCTTGCTCTAGATACACACACACACACACACACACACACACACACACTGCTTGTTTTGTTTCTCTAAAAAACCCAGCCTATTTTATCTGAAGCATACACCCACTCTCATTGATGTGGTTAAGTTCCAAAGACCAGGTTATGCCAAAAGCAGAGTCAGTACAAAAATAAGGTATTGGAGAACTCTGTCTTTCCATAACTTTCCATCTTTTACTCTAGAGCTGCCAAATTTTATCATTATATAACTGCCAGACCACTGAAAAGAATGGTCCAACCAAGTTGACATATAAACTTAACCCTCATAGCCAGCACTTACCTCATATGTCAGCTCTTAATATTGCTAGATATACATCATTAGTTTTCAAAACAGTAAGCTTTTTAAACTGTTGTCATAAATGTAAAATACCAGATAATGAGGTAGCTAATAATTGAGGAACCATATTTTAAAGGGTTCTAATTTTTATTATTGTATAGAACTTATGAAAGGTATTTCTTCCTATGTTAAGTTTTCAAATCCTTTCTTTGAAGTCAAACAACTTTAGCGTCCAACAACCTCTTTTCTACCCTTTGAAATGTTGTGGAATGAATTTCTTTGAAACCTGAAGAAACTCATCTGAGAGAGCAAGAGAGGTCTTCACAGATAATTATCAGCATTAGACAGGTGAAGAGCGCCTAACTCTCTTGTCCAGTTCTGAAAAAGAAATCTCTTTAAAATTTCCATTTTCCAGATTGCTTTTTACCTGAACTATAAAAGATTCTGCTGAACAGAGGCTTATAATACTTTACAATGTCATAGAATTTTTCCCCATCTTTCTATCTCTAAGGCTTAATAAGACAGGAAGGATATTTCTTTCAGAGCCCATGCTCCTCTGAGCCTGTGAATTGGACTCGTAGAAGTAAGTTTAACTTTTTGAGAACACTGCTATATTTGAGGGGTTGTTGAATGAGGCTGCACAGCCTTGAAACTTGTGACTTGAAAACTGCCTAACTCTCACCCTCATCACCATGTTGGAAAGAAATACACAGAATATAGGGGTGTTGAGGATTATTGAGAAGCATTGGTGGTTCCATGGTAGAATTCCCATTTTCATGCAGAAACAAGGGTTAGATTCCCAGCCAACACCCAATAGTCAGTAGAACCTTGCATGTTTCTATGATGCTAAACAAGTTTTAAAGCTATACATAAGGTTTTCATAGCTTTGAATTTGAAATGTGGGGCTGGAGAACAATACTGAAACTACCACAGACTGTTAAAAGGAGGGAAAAAAAGTCTGTCTTGGAAGAAGTATGGCCAAAATATTCCTTAAAGGCAAGGACTGAGAGACTTTTTATGTACTTTGAACCTGTTGTCAGGAGAGACCAGTCCTTGGAGAATGGCATCCTGTTTGGCAAAGTAAAGGGGCAGTGAAAAAGTGGAAGAAATTTAGGGAGATGGATTGACACCGTGGCTACAACAATGGGCTGGAGAATAGGATGGCTGTTGTGAGGATGTTTAAGGTCTGGGAGGTGCTTCTTTATACTGTACACAGACAGGTTCACTATGGGTCTGAACCCAGCAACAGCAGTAAACACATTTTTGGAGATTTTCCAGACTAAGACAAACCAGGAAGAAAGGCCTGGTGACTTACTTCTGAAATTAGACTATTTGATCACAATGGTCTGATCAGGAACCCACAGTGAAGATAGCACGAGATCAGGTAGCATTCACCTTTAGTTACCATGGGGGTTACCATGACTTGAAGGTCAACCTGATGACAGCTAATAGCAGCAGTTATTGAAATCACAAAGGACTTTGCCGGTCATCCGACTCCATGTTTTTCAAAGGTTATTCCATGAAATGTGTGCCATTGTGGAAAATCTATGACTTATTCGTCAGAGAAATTTTAGAGAAGTGCAAGGAAGTACTTCCTTAAATAGTCACAATGTACATTAGCACCAAATTTTTCTGGAAACTTTCTACAATAAGGGAGTCTATTTGTATTGTCCACTCTTTCTCAGACTCATATAATACTTCAATAAAGACAATTATAAAAAATTAATAAAAAAGACAGTTGTAATTTAGTTCTTTCATTTTGGTAGATAACTAACATCATCAAAACAAAAGCCCACAGGCTCAAAAACAGGCTTATCTGCCGATTTTGAATCTTATTCATTTTTTCTCCCTTATGCATTATAATTGGGGGTCCAAATCTATATGATTTCAACTGTTTTTTTTCAAAATGTAATGTGTGAATTATCCTCCTTAAAAAAATAAACCTGAACGGGCTGAGCCCCGGTAGCATAGTGGTTGGGTGCGGGACTGCAGCTCACAGGCTTGGCAGTTCAAATCCAGCAGCAGCTCTCCAGGAGCAAAGGTGGGCCTCCCACTCCCACCAGAGGGCAATAATGCCCCCCCCAAAAAAAACACAAAAGCAACAACAAATAGACCTGAATGTTGTAAGGTAGATAATGCTATTTTACTAACCACTAAAGTAAGACCCAGAGAAACCTCACTTGTCACTGTCATAAGTAACTGCAGAATGAGAATTAGAAACCTGAATTTTCTTGAACATTTGTCCATGTTTTTTACTCTTTATCTCACCATCTGTCCCTGTTAAGTCATACCTTTGAATTAAGGTGAAGAAAGATGACATCAAAGTCATTCTGTGAACGATATGATCAACCAGAACTAAAGTAGGTTTTCAGGACACTATTGTGACCAGAAATAACCAGAATAAACAAAGTTCAGATTGAAAAATATCAAATGCATACATGTGACTTTCTTTCAAGTTTTGTTTCAAGTTAGTGGAAATTAGTGAACTATAGTAATTAATAGGTTTTTAATGTCAATTTCAGCTCTGAGGAGCAGAGTCAAAGAACCCAAATATTGAAGTTAATTTTAATTACAGAAATAAACACAGAGAATATTGACTGCAGTTATGAACATGGAATGCCAGGTTCTGGGAGACTTTGCCTTCTTTGGTATGTGAGTTGTATGGATGATCCAGATGGTACTCAGAAAGGTTGCACAATAGCAAGTGAATTGGAAGCCAGGAAATTAGATTCTGAGCCAGTGTTCTTTACTATTTCATAGTATTAAGAAAATGACATGTTGAAATTCAAATGCAAAAATATTACATTAGAAAGATTTTCTTGTGTGTTTTTGTTTTTTGAGTTAATTAATTAACTAATTTTTGTCATTTTATTGGGGACTGTATAATTCTTATCACAATCCATTCATAGATCTTTTGTGTCAAACACATTTGTACATAAGTTTTCATCATCATTTTCAAAACATTTTCTTTCTACTTAAGCCCTTGGTGTCAGTTCCTCATTTTCCCCCCTTCCTCCCTTCACTGCCCTTCTTTCATGAACCCTTGATAATTTATAAAATATTATTAGATTTTCATGTCTTACACTGACTGACAATGTCTCCTCTCACCCATTTTTCTATCGTCTGTCCCCATGGGAGGGGGTTATATGTAGATCACTGTGTTTGACACCCCCTTTATCCCCCAACCTTCCCCTTAGCCTCTTGGTATAGCTACTCACATTATCAGTCCTGAGGGGTTTATCTCTCCTCGATTCCTGTGTTTTCAGCTCTTATCTATACCAGTGTACCTGCTTTGGTCTAACCAGATTTCTAAGGTTGAATCGGGGTCATGATAGCAAGGGGGTAGGAAGCATGAAAGAACCAGAGGAAAATTGTATGTTTCATACGTGCCATACCGCACCCCGACTGGCTCATTTCTTCTTTGTGACCCTTCTTGACAGGGATGGCCAATTGTCTACAGATGGCCTTTGGGTCTCCACTCTAAAATCCCCTTCATTCACACTGTGATGAGTTTTTGTTCTGGATGTTTGATGCCTGATACCTGATACCTGATTTCCATCGATACCTCACAATCACACAGACTGGCGTGCTTCTTCCATGAGGGTTTTGTTGCTTCTCAGCTAGGTGGCCACTTGTTTATCATTGCCTGAATGTTCTTTACCCTTGTGGAGAGCCAAAGGTCTTTGTTCTTCCACCCATTTAAATTACTGAGTTCATGGTTGGCCATTCCCCTGAAAAGGCTATGCTGCCCATGTTCTTTGACCTCTGAAAAAATGAACATAAAAAAGAAGCCCTTCCCCACTAGAAAAGGATTAAAATAAGCTCTGAAGGCAGGGTGTCTCCTGTTCTCCGGCACACAGTTGTAAGCCTTCAATAAATCATGCTGCATAAATGAGTAAATGAATGAACATGTAAAAGATAATGAAAGAGAGCTTTTCTCATTGTTGTTCTGCCTGTGTTCAACTCATTTATTACCCATCACCAGATATCTATTGGGTCCCCCTTTTTGTAGGGGTGCTACGGAGACCAGGATGGAATTAGCTGTGAGACCTGCTGTCTAGACAGTAGTTTGCGCTTGAGTTTGCAGGCCTAGTAACGGAGCACAGACTTTGTCTTTGCTACGCCCGCTTATCTCAAACCTTCCAGAATCTCCTTAAGGCTGCCCAACACGTCCTATGCCCAGTACATCGCGATGACCCTTTAAGCTGCAAGGTCAACTGAATTAAAGCAAGTGTGGCTGCTTGGTTCTGCTGCGGTCCCAGTGATTTCTGGGCTCTGGCTTTGCAATTTCTGAAAGAACTGCAAGGGCTCTTGGGATTAGTGGCTGAATTTAATCTGTTTGTTTATCATGAATTGAGAAAGCCAGTCTGGCTTTTTCCTCCTAAAAGGAAAACAATTTTAAATGCCATCTGAGAAGCCTCATCCCAGATCTCCCCACACTTCTGTGCCAGCACAAGTCCCTGTCTTCTCTGAGAACTCCCTGGACTAGCCTGACCTATTGTTAATTTTCTGTATACATTATCTCTATTTTGGTACATAATCACATTTGTTATCAAATGAGTACCACTGCATTATTATTTAACTATTTTTTTTGTGTGTGTGTGTGTGTGTGTGTGTGATTTGTATCCTCAAGGAGTCGCTTTAGGACAAGATACGTCCATCTGACAGTATCAGAACAAGTACAATCTGACCCTATGGAGATTTAATTTTTCTTTGCAAGAACAGTGTTTCCTCATTAAAGGAACTATCTACTTTTCTTTTTTTTTTCTTTCTTTCTGAAATTAGCTTTCATAAACTCTCTTAAAGTTTTGAAGGGCATAGAGGTCAGACCCCACAATTTCAGAGGATGAATAACTTTCAGCATAATACTCACAAGGTAAGGAATTCCACAGTGCTATGAATCAGTATATTCAACTTAATGCTTACCTGTGGACTTGCATTTGTACCCCAGATATACAGAATCAGAGTCTTGATTCAGAATCATATCTTGATTCAGTTTATCTATTGGGTTCCCTGTTCTCAACAGTAAAAACTTCAGTAAAAAAACAACACTGTTCATGAGGACACTTACGTGAGTGGATTCTTTAGAGGAGTTTACAGAGTGCTGGCATCTGCACACATATTGGTGCTGACTGATTGAAGAAAGCAGCTCACTGAGACAAAGGTCCCTAGGACAACTGGCTTTCCTTTCACTCATCCAATGAATTCCTAGTCGTTTCAATTGAAAGTTATGGTGCTAATATCTGTGAGAATTAAATAACTTGGTGAATGCCATTCAACAGATAATGACAAACCGGTGACAAACAGGTCCTACAGCCCTAAATTTTCTTCCCCAACTTTTGCCCCCCAAGCTGATATCCCAAGAGATCAGGAGAAAGATTCAAACATCAAACAAACAAGAATGCTAATATTTTGGTTCCTTCCTTTGGTCCCTAATTTTAATCCCCTTGACCTGAGTGGAAACAATTTATGTGTGAAAGCCACACATAAGAGTCCTTTTGAGTGGCAGTGTGTAAAATAAGTGGGAGCTCTAATCCCCCACCCTCCTTGTGAGTGACAGTAATCACTGCCTGAGACAGCTCCAGCTCTTGGAGGAGATGCAAGGAGCCAGGGATTTTCGGCCTCAGAGAGCTGAGAGGCTACACATCATAACCCCTAAGAACTAGGCCTCCTGTTTCTCTAAGAAAGATTTCTGCAAAGTGGGAGTGCAGAATTCCAGAGAGATTCAAGTATTGCTTCAAGATACACGCAGTCAGTCCTCCAAAGACAGCTATGTCTAGATAAATAGAAATCAGAAACAGGAAAACTTGCTATCAGCTTCACATCAAAAACTCAGTCAGAGCCATTTCAGTGTAAGGTTTCATTTTCATTGAAATAGGTACACCTGCCAATGGGGTTTGTGCACCAGGATATCCTCACCTGACCCACAAATGAGACAATAGGTCTACTGACCTTTGGGTGTTTATTCCAACCCAAGTTATGTTCCTTGGGCTCATGATACAACGTAGAATAAGAGAGGGGAGGTTTATACCCTTAAGGGGATCACAGTCTAATGTGCTAGGAAGATAAGGATAAATGCAATATAAGATGGGGAATCAAGGGAAACTGTCAAACTCAGAAGACCATCCTCTCTGTTACTTGAACTGTTACTTGAATTTTGGGAAATTTAGGATTCAATTTAGAAGGTTTCTGCCACTAGTTCTTCATTTCCTCCCCTCTTTTCAGTTTTATTTCTTTCCATCTTTCCTTCTTTGACTCACATTATATACAGATTTCTATTCTTTTTAAAAAAGTTTCATATATTTTTTTCGAACCATTTTACTAAGACCTAATCCAGACACCAGGAGGAGCCCTGGTGGTGTAGTGGTTATGTGTTGGGCTGCAATATGCACAGTCAGCATTTCCCTTGTCTGTCTTCTCTGTGGTGTGTGACCCCTGATAGTTCCACTGAATTTATTATTTTCTAACTTTTAAGCCTGATTTCTTTGGAGTTGTTCTCAGGTCAGCATAGCTACAAAATCAGTCAAATACTGACTATACTGCTCAGCACCTTGATGGATAGCCTTCAAAGTTTAGGCAGTTTTCAAGTAGCACAGCTTTTACTTTTGCCCTTGAGGAAGACCTTACATTTAGCCAATGAAGAGTAGGGCCCTATGATCTTTCCTGGCATGTCCATAGCCTACCAGGCCCCTAGAAATACCTGGGATACCATGAAGACCAAACCAGGCTTGTTGATTTGTTCTTTAGGACTCACTACTATATTTCTGACTACTCTGTTGCTTAGTGTAGTCAGTATCACAGCTTCTGGCAGTTGTGATGTTTGCCTTCTCAGATTGGCACTGAGATTGCTATGATTTTTTTCCACAATACTCAGTAATTGGATTTTGTCCACTCCACTTTAAATCAAACCAGACCTCTATTGTAAAGTAGAACTGCCTGTTCTCATACCCTAGCCAGTCATGTGAAAGCTACCTGGGATAACAGGAACCAATTCAGTGTACTGGGAGCTGCCTGGAGCTAAAAACCCATTGTGCTTATAGCTGTTTGGTATTTTTATGTTCAACAATCAATTTTTAATTTATTGTATGCCTTTGGTTAATTTATAGAATTCTGTGTTTTAGGTAGGGGGCCTACTGGCATAGTGGCTACTCATTAGGCTTTTTACCTCAAGGTCAACAGCTTGAAACCACCAGCCATTCCTTGGGGGAAAAGATAGGGATTTCTAATTCTGCAAAGAATTACAGTCTTGGAAACTCACATGTACAATTCTACCCTGCCCTATAGGGACACTTCAAATCATAACCAACTCAGTGGCAATGTGTTTTTTGTTGTTATTTTCCATTTTGTTAAAGTTGTCGAATTGGTTCTGACTCACTGTGACCCTATGTACAAAACAATGCAATACTGCCCAGTCCCGGACCATCCTCACGATGGTTAATCTCTTTGACTCCTTGGTTCAGCCACTGTGCCAGACCATCTTTTTTTTGGGGGGGGGTATCACTGCCCTCAGGTGGTGGGAGTAGGAGGCCCAGCCTTTGATCCGTGAAGCTGGAATCGAACCTCCATCCCAGTGGGCCGCAGTCCCGCACAACCACTACGCCACCGGGGCTCAGCCCTGTGCAGACCATCTTGTCAAGTGCCTTCCTCTTTTCTTTTCAATGTTCTTCTACTCTACTAAATATGAAGTTCTTCTCCAGGGACATGGTTCTCCTTATAACATGGCCAAAATGCATGTCACTAAGTCTCACGACCAGTACTTCTAAGGCGATTTCTAACTATATTTTCTCCAAGACAGATTTATTTGTCTTTGGCAGTTCAAGGTACTTGCAAAATTCTTTGCCAGCAGCATAATTCAAATGACTCAGTGCTTCTTTTATTTTCCATATTCAATATACAATTTTCATATACATACAAGGTGATTGACATTACCAAGGTTTGGATCAGGTGCACCATAGCCCTCAAAGTAATATCATTGCTTTCCAACACTTTAAAGAGCAGCATATTCACCCAATGCAATGCATCATTTGATCTCTTGAATATTGCCTCCCTGAGCATTGATTGTGGACCTACGAAACACAAGATCCTTGAGCACTCCAATGTCTTCTCCATTTACCATGAGGATACCATTGGGTTCCGTTGTGGTGATCTCTGTTTTCGCTACGTGGAATTCTAATCCATACTGGACTGTAACCCTTGATCTTTGCAGGCAAGTGCTTCAAGTCCTGACTTATCTGGATATCTAAAACTGTTAATAACCTTTTGCCCAACCTTGATGCTGAGTTGTTATCATACAGTCTAATTTTTCTGATTATTTGCTCAGCATAGAGATTGCCTAAGTCTGATAAGAACACCACACAGATGCACGCCCTTTTTGATTTTAAACCATGCAGTATTCCTGTGTTCCATTCATACAGCTGTCTCTTCATCCATGTACAACTTCTGCATGAGCACAAAGATATGTTCTGTAATTCCCATTCTTCTTAAAGCTATTCATAGTTGGTTATGATTACAGTGAAATGACTTTGCATAGTAGATAAAACATAGTCAACATCTTTTGGATATTCTCTATTTCCAGCCAAGGTCTATGTAATATCAGCAGTGATATACCTTGTTCCACACACCTTCTTCTGCATCCAGCGTGAAGTTTTAACACAGTGGTTCTCAACCTTTCTAATGCCACAACCCTTTCATAGAGTTCGTCATGTTGTGGTGACTCACAACTGTAAAACTATTTTTGTTGCTACTTCATAACTGTAATTTTGCTACTGTTATGAATCAGGTGACCCCTGTGAAGGGTCTGTGAAGGTGACCCCCTAAGGGATCTTGACCCACTGATTAAGAACTGCTGCTTTTCCTACTCCAAGCATTGTTGGATGATCTTCAACAAAATTTTACTTGCTTGTTTTATTGATATTGTTTTATAATTTGCACATTCTATAATTGTTCTATAATTTTTGCACTTGGAATGGGTACAGATATGTACCTCTTCTAGTTGGTTGGTCAAGTAGCTGTCTTCCAAGTTTCTTGGCATAAACTAGTAAGTGCTTATAGTGACTTACCAGATTGTTGAAACAGTGCAATAACTAGTCCATAATTCTTGATTTGTGTTTTGGCTAATGCCTTCACTGCAGCTTGGCTTTCTTCTACAGTATCATTGGCTCTTGAGTATATACTATGTCTTGAAGTGTTTTAATGTTGACTGATTATTTTTGATATAGTTACACACTGCATTGCTTCCACCTTCTTTTCATGCTTCTTGCATTATTCAATATTCTGCCCATAGACTCTTCCAATATTTCAACTTGAAGCTTGACTTTTTATTTTTCTTTCTTTCAGTTTAAGATGTATTGAGCATGTCCCTCATTTTTTATTAGCTGTATGGCTTTGGACAGTTCAAAATACTTTATTTTGTCTTGTCAAATTGCCCTTTAAATTTTTCTGTTCAGTTCATTTCCTTCACAATTTCTCTCATTTTTTCACCCATTCTCTGATTAAGAGTAAGTTTCAGTGTCTCTTCTGACAGCCACTTTGATCCTTTCTTTCTTTCATTTCTTTTTTTTTTTTAATTTTTTTTTTTAAGGCATCACTGCCCTGGTGGTGGGAGTAGGGGGCCCAGCCTTTGCTCCTAGGAGCCGGAATTGAACCTCCATCCCAGTGGGCCGCAGTCCCGCGCACAACCACTACGCCACCGGGGCTCAGCCCTCTTTCATTTCTTTATAATGACCTTTTGTATTCTTTATGTCTGATATTCTTGATGCCATTCCTCTGTCAGTGTTCAAACTGAGTCTGATATTTCTTTTAATAAAAATAACACATTTGATACAGTTTTAGACTTTGTTTTATGGGGAGATTTGTCAAAATTATTTTTGATCTTTTTTTAGTTCCTTCTCTAAATATATACATTTCACAAATCAAATTATATATAATTTAATCACAACTTTTTAAGGTATTCAAACTTTAAAGTCAAAGCCCCAAACCATCATGAAATACCATCTAGAATCTAGAGCAACCCTTATTAATTTAAAAACAATTTAAAAAATTTATTAATTAAATGGGTATTTTAACAATATAAAGATATAAATATAGGCTTGGGGGGTTGGGGGGGAAAGATATAAATATATAGAGCAATACTAGAAAATTTTCTCTCCTTGTTTAATGGTAAGAAATGCCTGGAGTAAGATGTCTGGGACTTGTACTAGATTCATTGCAGCCTTATTCCTAATGTGAGTGTAATAAATGACACTGCAGGTGAATCTTTAGAATTTCCTCTGTCTTTCTTACTGCTAGGAGGCAAAAGTCAGATTTGTTACTTATTCTAATACTAGCATATTAGAACACCTCTCAATATCTATGCTGGGTTTAATAATTTATTGGGATGGCCACACAGAATTCACAGATAATACTCATAATGAAGGCAGTTTATTTGAGAAAGCAATCAATTATCATCAGCAAACAGTAAGAATACATTCAATGGTTTCCTCAGTCAGTAGCCAAGTATCTTTCTGGTTCGCATCCTGTCAGCCATGTGATCCCTTGATGTTTGCATACATGGTCCAAGAAGCCACTCTTCCTATCCCTCTGACCCAGAGTCCTATTAATATCAGTCAGATGATAAGAGAAGATGCCTACAGTTTCTGTTTCTCTGAGTCTCTGTACGCTTCTGGTCTTGGAGGCTTCTGCTACATGAAGCAGAGGTCCGTAAGTGCTCTTCCAATGTGCTCAGGACTTTTATCCTTTGCTTTAAAGAAAGATCATCCATATAATTAATGAGGGTGGTAATGAAAACTGATAAATATCTTCTACTAGTGTTACCCATGTGTTGTTTGTATATATATTCCCACCCATTCACTGGTGAGTTACAGAAACTTGGGTAGAAGAGTCATACTAAGAAATTTCACTCCCCCACAGTGAAACTTTGAGAACCTAGAAATAACAAGATGGAGTAAACAGTATATAATTTAAAAAAAATTATATACTCCACGGGAGCAAATCTGGGCCTCCTACTCTCTCCACCAGAGGGCAGTGATGCAAAAAAAAAAAAAAACCAAACCAAAACAACAACAAAAAAGCATTATATAATTGATTCCTTCATTTAACAGATAAACAAACTGAGGCCCAAAACAATGAGTTATACAAGTAGGTTTTGGATTGTTGCTTTTAAGAGACTCCACCATGTGTAGGTCGCTATTGCTTTTGAGCTACTGCAGATTGAGTTGGAGAACTAAAAAACAGTGTGGGAGCCTGATGTCGAATGCTTAGCAGGATAAAAGCACTTCTCCTAATCCCCTTTACTTTCTTCTTAAGGGAAAGAATATGCTTTGTTGTGACAGCAAAGGCCCCTTTCTACAGAAAAAGAAAAATCAATTTCCACAGATGCCAGCACGGCACTCTGTAGCCATGGAGTTAGAAATATAAAATTGGGATATAATGGTAAGGGATTTGTGTTGAGACTTACTTGGGGATGAATGTTGGGAAGAGAATGTGAGGTGTTTACCTTGTGTTGCTTCTGTGCTTGCAGTTTAGAACAGAGGCATTGGAATTTGGGGCCATTTGAGGGCACTGACTACCCTTAGCCACTCTCACAAGATTCTGGGTTGAAGATTCTGCCAGAATGGGAAATTCTAGAACAAGCAAGTGTCTGTTGACAAGATAGCTGTCTCTTATGGTGTGCCTAAAGTTTTTAGTCTTTCTATATTCATCATCACGGTGACTTGCACATAACTTCTTCCCTGCCATGTTAAAATGCTTTGTTTGGATTTTGGTACAGTTGGGCCTTCCTCTGCAGTTTTGCTGTGAAATATGGGCTATGGAGGGACACATGTACACCCTCTGTGTTCAAGGTGATGGCTGTGCTACAGACAAGAGAATGCTCAGTCAAGTCAGCAAGTCACTGAGAACGAGCTAGGGGAGTCAGTAGTGCTAAGTCCTTGCGTGTCATGGTTAAAAGTAATGCAAATTGCAGAGTAGGACAGACTTGGCAGTCAGCATTTTTTCAAACAGAAATAAGTGTGTTGACCTAGCTCCGACTACAAGCCAAGGAAGGAAAAAAGTCAGTAGTAGTCTGGGGAGGAGAGGAGATGATGGGAGAAAAAGGTGAAGAAAAGGCAGGCAATGGGGAGGAAGGCTGCTGATGTGTGATGTCAAGTTAATGTGATGCGTTCACTGCCACTGATTGATTCTGACTCACAGTGACCCTCGAGATGGTTTCTGAAATGGAAATCTTTACAGGAACCTCCACTCTCACCTTTCTTCTTTGAAATGGCCAGTGGGTTGAAACTGCTAACCTCGCAGTTAGCAGTCCCATGCTTACCCACCAGGGCCACTAGGACAACCCTATATGCAAAGAAGAACTTCCCCATGGGGTCTGCATGCTGAAATGTTTATGTAAATAGGCTGGCAGGTCTTTTCTACTATAGAGTCACTGGTGGATTCGAATGGTTGATTAATATATTGAAAGAGTAAACCAACAAATAACTATTATGCTACCAGTACATCTTGAGAAGGGCAGGTAGCACAGAAAGAAAGGGAGGAAACTAGATTCAGAAAACCATCAAGAAAGATTAGAAAGGGAATTCTATTACGTGCCCTCCTATGTAAGTACCAGCCTCTTACTTTTGAACTGTCTGTTACCTTCTCTGAGTTTGTCTTTTTCTACTTACTGAAGATGATAGCTTAGGTTTTTGGAACTTGGTATCATAGACTAGTTTTCAAAATGCTCACATGTGTTTTCTCATGTGAAACCACCACTCTTCATTCCCTGGCCCTCAGTCATGCAGACTTTCCTTCTGTACTTCCTACAGGCCAGTCCCACTGTTCATCCTCTCATCCTACTTGCCTTGCCACTTCCTCTTGATGGGTTTCCCTCAAGTCCTTCCATACCCTTTCACAATTTGGTTCCTGCTCAGATATCACCCTTGAACCTTCCGATGAAGAAGGGAGCTTAGCTATGCCCTTCCTCCTTTGCGGTCTGAGTCCTTACTGAGGTGTACTTTTTGCTTTATATTTAAAATAGTGTAAATGTGTGTTCCTGCACTCATTATCTGCATTCCCAAAGGGCAGAGATTTGGTCTTGTTTTCTGATATAGACTTAGCACCAAGAACTGTGCCTAACCTATCGACACATATATTTGTGGAAGGAAACTCGCACCTGGCTGGGGTGGTAGACCAGGCAGGTTTTAATAATCCCTTTTTTAAGATCAGGTTGCCGCAGTGAAAAATAGGGAAGCAACTTAAAACATCCTGTGATTTGGTGGTTATTTTTGCTTCTTTGCTTGTTGCTAGGTGCATTTGCCTCGCATTTACACTAGACTTATGCACCGCATTCCTCCGCCCCACCCCAAACTCTATAACATCCTGCTCTGATTAATAAATTGCAATCAATTGCAATGCCTAATTATCTCCTTAGGAGATCTGAAAAGAATGTAATAGATGGAGCATACTTACCTCACAGCATGAGAGGAGAGCTATCACTGGGTATCAAGGGGAAAAAAATGGTTTCAAGGAGAAAAAGAAAATAATAGAGAAATTGAAAAGTTGTTCTAGGCAGAAATAACTCAAATGTGTTCCCTACATCTAAATATCAAGTTTACTAAAAGGTGTTTGGTGTGGCTTGACGTCTGGAGTGCTTAAAGCTATGTTCCTCCGAGTGTGGTCAGAAGATCATCTGATCCAGATATGCCCAAGATGCTTAATAAAAATGAAAATGCCTATGGAGATATCAGATCGATGGAATCAGACTTCCTGAAGGAGTAGTCTAGATATCTACATCTTTAGTAAGTGCCCATAATGTTTTCTGAAGCACACTAAAGTTTGAAATAAAATATCCTGGAACCACTTGTGTTCATTTTTTTTAAAACTTAGACTTTGAAATAAGCATTCTCTCACTGATTTATCAACAAATGTTTGCTGTGTGCTTACTACATGAGAGATATTTTGAAGAACCTGTAGATATAAAGATGGATGAGATATGTTCTCACCATAGGATCACTTTTGTTAGAATTATAACTTCCCAAACTTATTTGGCCCACTACCCTCTTTTCCAAAGAAAAAAAATTACTCGGCACCCACTGGCAATTAAAAGCTTTTGTACTGGAGTGCATGATCCAAGATAAAGTGTAGGTATCTGCTTTTGCAGGTCTCTTGGATCATTCCAGTACCCACCCCCCACCCCCACCCAGGACTGGAGTCATCTACTTTGGGATACATTGTCTTAAATCAATATATACTAGCAAAGAGATAGTACAGTGAAGGTGGTAGGGAACCTGTCCTGGGACCTGGGCACTGTATGAAAAGCCACTGTCAAATGCTTTGATGAGTTGCCACACAGAAGGAATGGAAACCAAGTTGAGCTAGAGGATAGGAGTAAGGTGAATGGGTAGCTTCAGGAAAGTTGTTTTGACTCTGCAAGGAGAATAATTTTCCTGCATTCAGAGGTCTTCTTACAAGAAATGAATGTTTCTAACACTTATAGGCTCTAAGTGGGATTTGGAAGACTATTGGTTAAGGCTTAAGAAACAAGGAATCCAGTGTTTATGAGAGATTGGTGCTATTTCTGTCTTCCTTCTGCCACTGATATCCACTGACTCACAAAAATACTGTACTCGTTAGTGCCCAACAACAATTTATGGATCAAGGAGCCCTGGATGGGGAAGTGGTTATGAGTTGAGGTGTGAGCCAGATTGTCAGCAGTTCAAATCCGTCAGTAACTCCATGGGAGAAAGACTGGGCTTTCTACTCCAATAAGAAGTTACCCAGAAATCCAGGGTGGGTCGCTTTGAGCCGGCACCGACTTGATAGTAGTGAGCTTGGTTTGATTCTATACGAGAGGCCAATCATTATTTAGAAAAGAGGAAGGAAAAGACAAGTCCAAAGAGTGAGAACTAGCATTCTTGCACACTCTGTGCTAGAGTAGATGTGAAGCATGAGCATGTGTTTCCTTCATCCATCTTCAGTGTGGCCCTCTGAGATGCATACTGTTATTATTTCAATTTTCCTGAATAGCTCCCTGAGATCTTAACCCAGTGACCTTCTCAAGGAGTGGAATACCATTTTTGGAATATTGGACCTTATAGATTTTAAAGTAATAAGAAACAATTCTGATTCCCAGCAAATATCTAACTTGCTCTTGTCTGCAATATTATTCCTTGGCCCATCCTTCTTAACTCATTCAGATTAATCCAGGCCTCTCTATGGTCAGTCTAATAACAACTGAAAGCCAGAACAAACCCACTTCCACCGAGTCCATCCTGACTCTCAGCAGCCCTGTATAGGATTCCAGAGTCTGTAATTTTTCATGGGGGCTGACAGTCTCAACATCCTCCTTTGGAGAAGCTAGTAGATTTGAACTGCAAACCTTTTTGCAGTCCAATGCTTACCTGACAACCCCACCAGGGCATCTTCTCTTTCCTTAGCTAAGACTCTAGTTGTGATGAACTATTTAAAAGGGGAGATAATAACTTGAACTCTATGAAACAGAATTTCGACTTATTCAGTTGAAACTATACCTCAGGTTATAATATTATGGTTTCACAATTGCTGAACTATAAATGTCCCAACGGGCTTGCTCAGCCTGGAAGAGAAGTGTGGGGTTTGATTTTTAATATAACCTAGACCTGTCACGAAAAGTCCCAAAGGTCTCTGGGTCCATAGACAGAGACTGTACCTTTGCACATCAAGTCCTCTTAGGAGTCGTCCCTGACAACAACTCATACTTCCCCCTCCCTTCCTCCCCATATCTTAGATGCGCTATGCTGAATGATGTCAGGTTTCCATGTGCATCTTGTTTCTTATTTCTCCATTATCTTGCTCACTATTCCCCCTGCTTTGGGGCCATCTCTGTACTTTGGTCACCTTTCAAGATCTCTTCTTCCTTCCAAAGTTACCTGTCCATTAGAGGACACCCTATGGTACCCACAAATATTTGTATAAGATTACTTGCAGCAGTTGATTTCACTTAGGTAGCCTTAACTGGAGGGAACGTCCATAGACCTTTTCTGTAAAGGCACAGATGATAGAGAACTACCCAACCCTGCTTAATATGCTTAAAATGCTGCCATAGATAGTATGTAAACAAATGGGCATGAACATATTTCAATGCCGCTTAATATACTAACGCAAACCGTTGGGCAAAATGTGGTTCACAGCCTTAACTTTCAGAGAGCTACTTTAGATTACTGACAGCTGTAGGCCACCAACTCTATCTTAGTCATCTCTATACTCCAGATTTTAGAATACCTAGCACAGAGTAGGCACTTTGACAATATGTGTTGCCTGCATTGAAGTATTCTAATCATCACATAACCTACATAAGATAATTTTTTGTCTAACTGTAATATTAAAATGTCCTTAAGCAGTTTTCATAAAAAATATCATCTTAGAAACTTTAGAAATAGTTTTACTGTATCTTATAGGGTCACTATGAATGAGATGGGGTGCTTACTATATCTTGAGCTTCATTTTTAATTATCTGACAAATGAGGAAATACTAGTTTCTTTGTAGAAGTCATGAGGGCCTCATGATTTATTTACAATTTACAGTTACTAGCCTAATGGTTAGCAACTTGAACCCATCCAGTGAAGAATGAAAGATTTTTGACTTGCTTTTTATAAAGTTTATAGCCAAGGAAAACTTATGAAAGAATTCTGCCCCTTAATATATGAGGTCACCATGACTTGATATATATCCAATGGCAAGAAATTTGTTTTGCTTTAGGGTTCTGTGGAAATCATGGGGTTTTGATGAGGGCCAGAATTGGTGATGACTTCAATATCAATATTCACAAAAAGGTGTCAATATAGAGGATTGGGTTTTTAATCATGCTCCAGTAGGTCTGTAGCCAGTGAGGTCTTGATGACAGGAAAATAGCAAATATGAGGTCTGAGTTGATCAGCGAAATTACAAAGAACAAACCATATAATTGGCAGAAAAAAATTGGGGGAGCAATTAAGTCAATATGGGCATCAGAATCATTTATATTCAATAGTTGCTTTTTCTTGTTCCATTTGTTCCTTTTCAGCTTCTCTGCTGACTCATTACTGCTTTATTTGGCCCTCAGGCCTAGAGTTGCAAACCCAAGCACCAATGCTATTTGGACCTCGAGTCCTGCCTAGAGCACAGTGCTAAGGTTTCTGAGCCTAACTATGTGCAGTCTTCAGGATTGCTCAGGTGTATTCAGCATAGTGAAAATTGTTAACATGCTCACTTGCTAACCGAAAGGTTGTTGGTTCAAGTCCACCTAGAGAAGCCTTGGAAGAAAAATATGATCATCTAGCTTTTTTTTCTTTTAAAAAATCAACTATTTAAAAACAGATGGAGGACAGTTCTATTCTAATAAACATGGGTTCATGTGGTTATTTTGGGTCAGAGTAAACTCAATGTTACCTTTTGTTGCTATTAAAAATTATTGTCATTAGGTGGATTTACAGAGAAGATAATGTTTTAAATTCAACATTCATACACATTTAGTTCAGTTTATACATTACCATCCACACAAAATAACACCACTTACCCCACTTTTGACCTGTTTCCATTCCTCCTTTTCTAACCCTTCTAAAGATTTTCCTTGGATAAGATTACTCCTTTATTCTCACATGGTTTATTATCCTATAGTGTGTATATCATTAGTATTACTGTTCCTCTTACATGTCTGCCTGTTGTTTGGTTGAAAATTGAGCCATAGGGAGGAGTTAGGTTTCAGTCCTGAAGGGTGACCAAAGTGATAGACTCAGAGGTTATAGTAGCTCACTGGTCAGTAAGCCTGAGGTTTTCTAGGAGTTTGAATTTTATTTCATATTTTTTCTCCACTCTATCCAGGACCTTCCAAAATGATCCCTTTTGTCATGGTAGTGATATTTGGATACCATTTAGTTCTCCTGGTCTCAGCATTGTAAATATTATGTTCATGTGGTCCATTAGTCCATTGTTTATTTATTTCCATATCTTTGATTTTCCCCACTTTTATTTCCTCTGGAAAATATGAGACCAACAGTTGTACCTTAGTTAACTATTCATAGTTTTTGAAGACCAGAGTCATTACTCACCAGAACAGAATGTAGAACATGTTCCTGTGTGATAAGTTACACCTATTGACCATGGTGTTCCGAGAATATGACTATCCATTCAAAGTGTTTCTTAAATGTCTAACTTTTTTCATAACTTTGTTCCTGTCATTCTGTTTTATATTCACAAATCATTGCAGCAAGGGTAAATGTCTATATAAAATATTGTGTGTATAGATTTGTGGGTGTACTCCTATTTTCTCATGAAAACCTATTCAGTCTGTGTGTCTAATGCCTGCTCTACTTGTACATCACCATTCTTGGAGAATAGCAGCGTTTACCTGTGGCATTTAACTCTAGCAGTACTCATAGTATCTTCCTCTACCTTTATCATTTTTTGCCAACTTTCCTTAATGTGTATTTCCTGCCTCTTTCCCCCAGGTTTAATTTATTTGGCTTCTCCATTCCATTCCTAAAATTGTGGTTTTTAGAAATTTTTAGCTCTGGTTTCCTATTTTTAGTAGTGGGGGATTGTTCTTAGGGAGAATTAAGGTGAGACTTCATCTCATGTACTTTGAACATGTTATCTTGAGAGAGATCATTCCCGGGAGAAGCACATCATGCTTCGAGAAGTAGTTTGGCAGCAAAAACAAGGAAGGGATAAAAATTTGTCCCTCAACAAAATGGATTGGTACAATGGCTGGAGAAATGACAACGATTGTGGGGATGGTATAGGAGAGGGTGCTGTTTTGTTCTCCTGTGGACAACAATGCCATGAGTTGGAATTGAATTGACAGCACTTAACAACAAAAGATTCCCCTACCTTAGATATTTCTATCGCTAGGTTGAATTTCAGATTTTTTTTTAAAAAATTCATTTTATTGGGGACTCATACAGCTCTTATCACAACTTCTGGGTCTTTTGATATATATTAATTGCAGATTTTTCTCAGTTATCTGATGGGAGCACTCCATATTTTCTTGTAAAGTTCGTCTGGTGTTTACAAATTCCTTCAATTTCTGTTTCTCTGGAAAGTCATAATTTTGGCATTTTTTTGCATCACTGTCCTTTGGTGGGAGTTGGAGGCCCAGTCTTGCTCCTAGAGAGCTGCTGCTGGATTTGAACCACCAGCCCAGTGGGCCGCAGTCCCGCGCACAACCGCTATGCCACCGGGGCTCAGCAATTTTGTCATTTTATTTAAAGGATAATTTGTCTGGGTATACAAATATTGGTAAGCTATATCTTCTTGGATAAATATATACATATGGTGGAAAAATATTGCCTTCTTCTCTACATGGTTCAGTTGAGAAATCAGTCTTATTAATTCTCTCATGTAAGTAATTTTAAGTTTATCCTAAGCTTCTCTCAGAATTCTGTCCTAATCTCTGCTTATGGAGAGTTTGAATATGATGTCTCATGATCATTTGAGCGGAGAATATGTGCTGGTTGGGATTTGACTAGCGGGCTTTTCAAACTAATACAGATTAGTTTTCTTCCAAGAACTCTGACCATCTTCTCTGTGCTATCTTTTTTGTCTTTCTATTCTGGAATTCCTATCAGACATGTTATTCTTAGGTCTATATTTGTTTGTGGCTGTTCTTTGTCTGATTGCCCCTCTATCAGATTAACATTGAGATATTTCTCTTACGTTCCTCTTTCTCTTTTCTGGTAGCCAGCCCCAAATATACCAAGTCATGACTTAATCGAAAGTCACATGTAAAAGCTCAAGATGGTTACACTGTGACAATTCATTCCTCTGCTTGCTCTCTTACCACTTTTGGTCCATTTATTCTCCCAGTCTATGTTCAACCTACTATTGTATCCTCTGAAGTTCAGTATCTGTTAATGATCAGAACTTTGAACGTTCACAATATGAACCTGGGAAGATTAGAAGTAGTCAAAAGTAAACGTGACGCATAAAAATTGATATCCTAGGCAATAGTGAGCTGAAATGGACTTCTTTGGGACATTTTAAATCATATAATTTACTATGTCTAGAATAGAACAATCAAAGAGAAATGGCACAACATTCATTGCCAAAAGGACATTGCAGAATCAACCATGAAATACAATTTTATCTTCATAGGATTATATTCATCTGCCTTCTAGGAAATCTAGTTAAAACAACTATTATTCAATTTTATGCTCCTACCACAAAAGCTAGTGATGAAGAATTTGAAGAGTTCTACCAAAATTTTCCTAAAATTGACCAAGTGTGCAGTAAAAATACTTTGAGAATTATTGGAGATTTGAATGAAAAAGTTAAAAAAAAGAAACATGGACAGCAGTTGAAAATATGAATTCAGTGAAAGAAATTATGCTGGACATTGCATGATAAAATTTTGCCAAACTAATGACTTGTTCACAGCAGATACCTGTTGTCAATGACACAAAAGACAACTAAATACCATATGGAATACCCAGAAATCAAATAAAATATATCTGTGGTAAAGAGTGAAAGAGAAGCTAAGTATCAGAACAAAAATTAGATCGGGGTGTGACTGTGTAACAGACAATCAATTTTGCATATATAAGTTCAGGATAAGGCTGAAGAATTCTTTTTTTAATTCCAAGAGCCAAAATGAAATATTGAGTTTATCTCCCCAGAATTTTGAGAACACTTCAAAACCAAATTTGACACATTAAACTTTAAAGACAATTTGATGAGCTGCGGGAGGATATCAAATACATCAAAGGCCACTAAAAAGAAAGAAGAAAAGCTCAAAGTGGATGTCAGAGAAGACTGAAACTGCCTCAATTGTATACTAGCTAAAACAAATGGTAAAAATGATTAAAACAAAGAGCTGAACACAAAAATGCAGAGGGCAGTTCAAGAAGACAAAGACAAATATTATAATGAAATGTGCAAAGCTCTAGCGTGAGAAAAACAAGAGGGAAGAACACTCATCATATTTGAAATGGAAACAACCCAAGAAAAAGACACTAGCCTCGAACTACAATCTTGAAAGATTTTTATGGGCAAATATTTTATGATGCAGGCAACATCAAAAGAAGTAAAAAAAGTACACAGAGTCATTTTATCAAAAAGAGCTAGTTGATATTCAATTTTAGGAGGTAGCACATGAGGAGAAACTTATGGTGCTGCAGGAGGAAGTTCCAATTGCATTGAAAATATTAGCCAAAAACAAGGTCCAGGAATTGATGAAATACCAATTGAGCACTCACTCATCTATGCCAGAAAACCAAGAAGACAGTGACTTCCCCAAATGACTGGAAGACATCCATATTTGTGCCCTTTCCAAAAAAAAAAAAAGGTGACCCAACACACAGTACAAATTATAGCATGAATTCATTGATATCACATGCAAGTAAAATTTTTGCTGAAGATCAGTCAACAATGGTTGCAGCAGTATATTGACCAGGAGTTGCCAGAGATTCAGGCCAGTTCAAAATAGAACATGAAACAAGAGGTTTTTTCATAACTGTGTATTTAGAAAATTTTACAAAAGAGCCTTTTCATCTTCAAAGTAGTCTCCATCATTCTTGATACCTGTTAATCCAGGTAGACTAGAGGAACAAATTTCATAGGCACGCATATGAATATAAGGAAAAGGTTTATATACAAGAGGAACGGGATATTGAGGTCAGGCCAGTTCAAAGTCATAAGTCCGATATTAACCCATATGTCCGAAATCAGTCTATAAAATCTCCTTCCGACTCAGGAAGTCACAGATGAGTGGGTGCAGAATCCCGGCGCTAGCAAGGGTCTCCATATGGCTCCTTGCTTCTGGGGCTCAGGGTCCATCAACAGCAGAAGCAAGTCATCGCTGGCAGATGTCTCCATGTGGCTGCCCCAGCTTTAGAGGTCTGGCTCCATCAGGGCAAAACCGTGTGGTCTCTCTGACAGCGCCTCCAGCTTCTTGGATGCTGTCATCTTCTCTTGTCCATGAATTATTGTCTTTCTCACTAACTCACAACAACTGGGAGATAGCTTCCCATCTTCACCAGGGAAATATCGCGAGATTTCCCAGAAGTCTCAGGAGAAAGTCATGCCCACACAGAGGCCTCATTGGCTACTCAATGGCTATCTCTAGATTAACAAGCTAGACTCCACCTCTACATTCCAATCATAAAATTAACATAAGCACATGACTGCTACAATACATTTGTCAAATCTGCATTTCCATTCTTGGAAATATTTTTCAAACTCATCTGGATTGTTAATAGCACATCCCTTGTTTTTTTTCCTTCATCTCTTCCATGTCATCAAATCATTATGCTTTATGTCCCTCTTCATTCATGGAAACTAAAAGAAGTCACACAAACAAGGTCAGGCAAGTCAGGTGCATGGGGCATGAGAGTCATGTTAGATTTTTTGGCCCAAAACTGGTGCACTGAGATGTCTGTGTGAGCAGGCACATTGTTGTGGTGGCAAAACAGGCCCCCTGCCTGCCACAAAGCAGGCTTTTATTATCACACACTGTTAAGCAATCATTTTAGAACCTATAAATAGAAAGCTTGATTAATAGTCTGCCCTGGTGGAACAAATTCCAAATGTACTACATGTCAACATTTTTGTCCATTCAGGAAGTTGATGGACATCCAGAGTGAAGTTTGTCATCAATCGAGATTTCATCTTTTTTTGAAATGAGAAAATCACTTGTACACTTGAGTTTTTCCCGTAGCGCTGTCCTTGTAATCTGTGTTCAACAAAACAAAAGTTTCTGTAGGACTTTTCCTGAGCAAGAAACAAAATTTCACAGTTTCACACTGTCCTCTTAAATCAATCATCAAAAAAGGGGGTGGGGTGGCAGAATTGAGTGAAACTACTTTCACAAAAAAATGATTCACTGTTACCAGAGAGAACCTTCCCAGACAATGCCACTGTGTGCACTAACTCAGAGCAATTTGCTCAATGCTCAGCTAGCAAAAAAATGTATATAACGAAAGCTCTGCCTAGTGAAACTTTTTCACTTTGGGGGCATACCCCCTCATAATGTTAACATCAAATGAATTTTTGCTGAAAGTTATGAATACCAGAAAGATGCTAATTTGTGCTTTATTAACTAAGACATTCAACTGTGTGGATCATAAAAAATTATGGAAAAGCGTGAGAAGAAAGGGAATTCCAGAAAACATTATTGTGCTCATGAAGATTTTGTACATGAATCAGTTGGTAGTTGTGCAAATGCCCAAGGGAATGCTACATGGTTTAAAATCATGAAAGCTGTATACCACACTTATTCAATCTGTATACTGAGAAAATCAATAGATAACCTGGCTTAAATGGAGAAGAACATAACACACTAGTAATAGAGGAAGATTTATTAAGAATCTGTGATTTTTAGATGGCACAGTTTTGCTTGCTCAAAGTTAAGAGGACTTGAAGTAATTTTTAAAAATAATTTCATTGGGGGCTCATACAACTCATCACAATCCATACATATATCCACCGTATGCAAAGCACATATGTACATTTGTTGACATCATTATTCTCAAAACATGTGCTTTCTACTTAAAGCCTTTGGTATCAGCTCCTCATAAGTAAGTGAAAGGTAGGCATTGAATAAAAAAGATTGAAGAAAAATGACACATTTGAATTTGGGGACTGAGAAGAATATTGAAAGTATCATGGACTGCTAAGAGACAAACTGATCTGTCTTAGGAGAAATTAAACCAGATTGCTTCTTAAAGGTCAAGATGGAAATACTTTGCCATACATACTTAGGTTTTTTTTTTTCAGCAAGAGAATTGAGGGTGAAGTAATGGTTAATATGAGAGGAAATGGAGTGGGATAACATTTTGGAAAATTTGGATATTTAACTTCCATCCTATAGGGACCAATACTGTGCTAAACCTTCTAAAAGCAGTTATCTTTGTCCTTCTCTAGTAGCCTATAATCTACTTTTTGATTCCTCTTCCATTATTCTCACTTCAATGCTTTAAAAACATCAAAAAGTAAAACAATCAGAATTCTATTTTCTTGTTGAACTTCGGGAAAGCATTAATTTTATTTATTTGCATGTGTGTTATCACAGTATATTATTAAGACTTCTTTTAGCACTGTTATTCTAATGGTTGTGCATTATAGCAAATTGCTTATTTATGCCCTTCCCTATAATAAGGTCATGGAAGCAAATTGTACTGCATAACAAGCAACCTGTACATCTGAGGCATAAAAATAAGCAATGATTTCTAGAGCACGATGTTCTGGTCTGTAGGAGAAACCTGATTGTAGCTTTATGTGGATAGTATGACCTACTGGATTGTATTTATCTCTCAGTTTCTACCTGAGATACGTGGGTGAGCTGAAACACGTACTTCTCATGATAATGACAGACATGTAAGAGCAAAAATTCAACTTCACAAGCACATTTGATACCCTTGTCTTTATCATGTTGAATATAGTTTGTCAAAGAAGTAATGAAATCAAGCTGACATCTTTTATTCCTATAAAGTTGCATGGAAGAGATTGTAGATGCAGAAAGAAAGTGATATAACATTTACATAAGCAGGGTTGAGTTGTAAGGGAACAAAAAGCAAATAAACAACATCTCCATCTAATAAAACACATAATAATAACTAGGAAAGTATGTCCCAAAATGTGTATTATGGAAAACTAATTCCTGCAGACATGACTAGGCATTTCATGATAAAAGATAAATGAGGTCCTATAGTACAATAAGTATGTGAAATCGTAGTTGCATATTATACTCTTTGGCTTATTAAAAAAAAGCCTTTTTGAAAAGATTTTGACTTGCTAATTTGTGATGTGAATATTCCAGAGGATAAAAGGGTACTTAATATTTGCTAAACTTATATATGTTTGAGAACTTATTTTTAGGGACTTCTTGTTGGACTGGCATTCTGTGAGACTCACTTTGGGACATATTGTGTGAAATAATAATGTTACAGATTGAACCTTGTATCCCCAAAAGTTGTGCTGAAGTGCTATACAGAATAATATAATGAATATTTTTCTGTTTGGATATAGAATTGGGCTGATAAACACAGGTTGGTGGTTTAAACTCACTGTATGACTCAATGGTTAAAAAAATGAAATTCTTATAAGGATTTAGGGTCTCAGAAACTATACGTAGCATTGCTATAAGTAGGAATTGACTCTATGGATATAGGAAAGTGAGGTGAAATGAAATGATTTAGTATTACTTTTCTATTTACGGTATTTGTAACTCCTTTGAAATGACTGGGTGGGGGCACGCAATAAAATGTGTTGTTGTAAGATAGGCAGGATAAGCAATCTGAAGGAGAAAACAATGGGACCCATCATTCAATGAGGGGCCGGGGAGGAGGGGCGGAGAGCGACACAGGAGAGGTGAAGTCAGGAAAGGAAAGAAGGAAAGGGGCTGTCAACCAACTCAGAGACAAGGGAACAACAAGTGATCTAAGATCAATGCTGAGGAAGGTGTAGGATGCATGGTGGGGCTTGATCAAGGGCAACGCAGCCGTGAGGAATGACTGAAACCTAAATAAAGGCTGAACATGGTAATGGGACAAGAGGAAATAGAAGAAAGAACTAGGATGCAACAAGCATTTATAGAATTCTAAACATAGGCATATACATAGGTCAATATATTTATATATGTTGATGGGGAAATAGAGCAAAGTATACTTATATCCATATGTTAAGAATTAATGTAACAGATATACACTTGGGTGTCTACTCAAGCCTTCCCTCAATGCAAGAACATTTTGCTCTAATAATCCAGCATTCTGTGATGCTTACCTTCCCAACACAATCGCTGAAGACAAAATGGGTGCCTAAGCAAATATGGTGAAGAAAGCTGATGGTTCCTGACTATCAAAGGCTATGGCATCTGGGGTCTTAAAGGCTTAAAGACAAAAAATCAGCCATCTATCTAAGAATGACATGACTCTCATGGAGGAAGCATACCAGTCCATGTGATCATGAGGTGTCAATGAGATCAGGTATCCGGCATCAAAGATGGAGAACAAAAATAATTATCAAGGTGCATGTTGAGGAGTGTGGAGTGGAGACATTCACTTACAGAAATGTCACAAGGAAGAAATGAACCTGTTAGGGTGCAATATAGCACCTATGAAATATATAACTTTCCTCTTGTTCTTTAATGCTTCCTCTCCCCTACTATCATGACTCCAATTCTATCTTACTAATCCAGCTACACCAGAGTATGTACCCTGGTATAGATAAGAGGTCTTTACACAGAGTGGCAGTCATGTGCTTATGTTAATTTTATGATTGAAATGTAGGGATGGAGTCTAGCCTTTTAATCTGGAGATAGCCATTGAGTAGCCAATGAGGCCTCTATGTGGGCATTACTTTCTTCTGAGACTTCTGGAAAATCACACAATATTTCCCTCATGAAGATGAGATGCTATCTTCCCCAGTTGCTGGGAGTTAGACTCAGAGATGATGAATCACGGACAAGAAGGCAGCATCTGAGAAGCTGGAGGAGCCAGCGGAAAGACCACAAGGCTTTGCCCTGATGGAGCCAGACGTCTGAAGCTGGGGCAGCCACACGGACACCTCTGTCAGCGATAACTTGCTTCTGCTGTTGATAGACCCTGAGTCCTGGAAGCAAGGAGCCATGTGGAGACCTCTGCCAGCGCCGGTATTCTGCACCCACTCACCTGTGACTTTGTGAGTCAGAAAGAGAGTTTGTAGACTGATTTTGGGCATATGGGTTAATATCAGACTTATGACTTTGAACTGGACTGGAATGGTTTCTTAATGTCCTGTTCCTCTTGCATATAAACCTTTTCTTTATATCTATATGCATGTCTATGAAATTTGTTCCTCTAGCCTACCCAGGCTAACACACACAGGGAGCCCAAGACAGTTAAACTCCTCAGGGCCAATAATGAGAATAGCTATACCAGGAGGGGAAGGGGAAGGTTGGGAGAGAAAGGAGGAACTAATCACAATGATCTACATATAACCCCTCCCCTGGGGGGGAGACAAGAGAAAAGTGGGTGAAGAGGCATTACAGTCAATGTAAGACATGACTTTAAAAAAAAAATTATCAAGGGTTCGTGAGGGAGCGAGGGTGAGCAAGGGAGGCAAAAATGAGGAGCTGATACCAAGGGCTCAAGTAGAAAAAAAATATTTTGAAAACGATGAGGGCAACAAATGTACAAATGTGCTTGACACAATGGATGGACATATGGATTGCAATAAAAGCTGTACAAGCCCCCAATAAAATGATTTAAAAATCAGTGAAAGAGATTCACAGGGAACCTCTCCACCCTGTCTATCGCGTTGCTGTGGGTCAGCAGCAACTCAATGACAGCCAGTATAGATCTTTTTAAAAATTGTGTTTGAAAATTCCCAGCAATGCATGCTATTAAAAATTATCTCTTTAAAAAAAACTGTTATTGTCGTTAGGTGTCATCGAGTTCATTCTGATTCATAGTGATGCAATGAACAACAGAGAGAAACACTGCCTCATCTTATTGGCCTACTTCACAATTGCCCTTACATTTGAGTCCCTTGCTGCAGCTACTGTGTCAATCCATTTTCTTAAAAATCATTTTATTGGGGGCTCATACAACTCTTATCATCCATCCATCCATCCATCCATCCATCCATCCATCCATCCATCCATCCATCCATCCATCCATTGTATGTGAAGGACATTCATACATTTGTTGCCATTATCATTCTCAGAACATTTGCTTTCTATTTAAGCTCTTGGTATCCGCTCCTCATTTTCCCCCACCCTCCTGGTTTCCTCTCTTTCCTGCCGCTCTACTTTACCAAGCATGATGCTCTTCTCTGGGGATACCTCCTGACTCCTCATATTCGAAGTGTGTGAGACAAAGTCCCAACAACCTTGCCTCCAAGGAGCATTCTAGATGTTCTTTCCCAAGACAGTTTTTTGTTCTTTTTGGGTTTTTTTTCGGGGCATGGGGGGGGGGGGGAATCACTGCCCTCTGGTGGGAGTGGGAGGCCCAGCATTGCTCCTGGAATGCTGCTGCTGGATTTGAACTGCCAAGCCAGTGGGCTGCAGTCCCGCACTCAACCACTACGTCACCGGGGCTCAGGCAGTTTTTTGTTCTTTTGGCAATTCACAGTACTTTCAATAATCTTCACCAGCCCCAAATTCAAATGCATTCCTTCTTCTGTGGTCTTCCTTATTCAGTGTACTGCTTTCACGTGCATATGGGACAATGGGGAAAACCATGCCTTGGGTCAGGTACATGACAGTCCTCAGTAACATCCTTGCTTTGCAATACTCTAAAAAAGTATTTATTTGGACTGGGGTAGAACCAGGCAGCACCCTGGACAAGGCAACCCCCTGGACCAGACAACTCCTTGGACCAGGCAGCCCCTTGCACTCTTTTGCAGCAGTCTCACAAGAAGGAGATGAACAACCTGCTGAACTTTGTAACCCGTCTCTGATATTTCATAGGGCTTATCTCCCCAGGCCAGGTCTTTGCAGCCTCTTCCCTCAGTGTTCCAGGAATCGGATCTGTGAAAGACAAGATGTATTCACAGACCATATCCTGATGCACACCCTACAACTGCTACATCAGAAAGCCTCATTCTTCTTATCAGTACATATGTCTGATGCTCTTTGACTGAAACTCTATATATGTCTCACTGCCTCACTGCCAGGCACAGCTCCCTGACCTAATTCATGGGCCTCAGAACCCACCCGGGAGGTCAAGATGCTCCTGTCCCATTCTTTGCTGTCCCTTCCCCTCCCAAAAGTCTTTCCCTACCCCAATCAAGCTTTTCTTTACTCTTCATTCTTATCTGAGCTCTATCTCCTTTCTGCAGCTCCATCTCAACCTCTCAGTATTGTTCAACGGATTTACTCACTGCAATGTGTTATTTAATTGTTGTCTGCTTCTTCCATGAGCATGGATTAAGGATCCAAGCAAAATGAAATCCTTAGTAACTTTCATCTATTCTCTAATTATCATGATGCTACCTACTAGTTAGGTTGTGAAGATTTTGGCTTTCTTTACATTGAATGATAGTCCATACTGAAAACTTCATTCAGTCATTTATCTTGACCAGCAAATGCTTTAAATCCTCCTCACTTTCAGCAAGTAAGGTTTTGTCATCTGCATATTATAGGTTGTTGATAAATCCTTCCTTCATTTCTGATGCTACTTTCTTTTTTATATAATCTAGCTTCTTTTAGTTGTTCAAAAATGCAGATTGAATAAGTACAGTGTCAGGAAAACATTCAGATGCAATCCATTCCTGATTTTGAACCATGCAGAATGCCCTTGTTCTGTTTGCACAACTGTCTCTTAACTCATCTATAGGTTCCATGTAAGCACACTGAAGTGTTCTGCAATTCTCATTCTTCTTAGGCTATCTAAAGTTTGTTTTGATCCACAAAGTTGAGTTCCTTTGGAGATTCAGTAAAACACAAATGAACATCTTTCTGATATTCTCTACTTGAGTCAAGGTCAATCTGACATCAGCAATGGAATATAAAGGACACGTCTAGGAATTAACCAGTTTTGGCTATTCTACTGGGTATAAAATGAGCATCTCTAAAACAGGACCTGTGTAATCTCTCAATCAACAAAGCAGAAGAACCAAGAGTAGAGTATGCAAAGACCCCTGTATGGAGAAGCGGTGGTTGATTATGAGACGGAACAGTGGGCTTCCTGTCCCGCAAAACAAATGAAGCTGAGAGCCTTCATACATGAAACTGTCTAGCAGAATGGAGCCTTGTACCACTTGTTAAAGCAGGGCAGAGATCAAGGAACTGTGTGGTTAAAAAACTGATGACCTGTTAGCGTGTTCCTGTTAGCATGGCTGTAAAGAGGTGCTGTGGAAAAATAACTGTGTTCTTAATATTTCTGAATCTAACTTGCGACCTGTTGTGGCAGTCACCTAATCTGGTATCAATTTGAGGAATAAGAGTATAGGGAAGGAATGTAGCCTGTCAATCTGGAGCTAGCCAATGAAACTTGTGTGGACATGGCCTTCTGAGAATTCTGGGAAATGTGGTAATTCCTTTTTGGAGGTGGAGACACTGTCTCTCAGTTCACTCAATTGGAGGCTGTCTAACGACAGCACTCACTCCCTTGGAGACACTTCACTGACAAGGCTGGCTCCCTGGGAGACATCCCTGAGGAGAATCCACATGGATCTACCCTGATATGGCCAGAAACCTGGACCTGGAGAATCCACGTGGAGATTCCTCCCAGCACTGAGATCAGTCTACTACCACTGATTTTGCACTCACTGGCCTGTGATCTTCCTGCATTCGGCATCACTGTATGTGTTTTGTGAACCTGGAGAGGTCTTTAAAGATTGCTGCAGACATATGGACTACTATCAGACTTATGATTTTGGACTGAACTGGGTTGGGATGTTTTCTTATTGTATAGTTGCTCTTGTAGATAAACTGCTTTCTTATACACATGTGTGTTTATGAATTTTTTTCTCTAGTCTACCCTGAGTAACACACCTGCTAACTTCCCTAATAAATATTCATAACCATGAGCATTGTCTATGAGTTCTCTGTGGCCACTGCAAAAAATTAAGCAGTCTAGAAGAGAGGTAGATTCCTTTGAAAGGGATGGGTGGTGTTAGAATAGTGTAAAGCAGGCTGTAGGCTAGAAGCATGACTTACCTCTATTTCATAGGAATTATCTTTGGGCAGATTTGGAGTTCATTTCTCCTTTCCCCTATGTAACTTGAGGCCGTCAGGTATGTCCCTCCCTCTATTTTGACAAATGCTTTTTGTTATGTTAATGGTGAACCCTAAATTTAATCTCTGCTCAATGGCATCTTACAAAGAGAGCAGAACAAGTACAGACATGCAAAGAGAAAAAAAAATACTTTGTGAAGATGCATTTTCAAGGATTGGGAACAGATACTAGAAATGTCAATGCAATAGTCATACATTCGGTTGCGCACCAACCCCCCCAGCTGCTCCTTGGGCAAAAGTTGTGGCTATCTATCTCTGTAAAGATGTATAGCCTTGGAAATCCTATGGGACAGATAGATTTTTGTTGTGTAGGATCAGTGTGCCCTGGAGTGAGTCCAGCAGCAATGTGTATTAGAAGCTGGAAAGGAAAAGGACTCTCCTGAGGACCAACACCTTGAATTCGGACTCTAGCCTCAAGACTCAGACAATAAATTCTGTTCTTTAAAGGCCATTTAACTTTAGTTACAGTTCTGGGTAACTAAGTCAGATGGGAACACAGTTTTCTTGGTCTTCATCCCTTTTAGAAGAACTGCTGGGGGAGGTGAAGATTTGAAGTAGAAAGGGCAGCAATATGGCCACTTAGAATGTTAATGAAAATTCCAGTTGATAATGGAAATTGCACATAATGAGGTGACTACTTAAAAACAAAAACAAGCAAAGTAAATCATGCCCCTGGGGAGTCTAAATAATAAATGAACTTGAAAACAGAATGCTATGAATACCTCGTGCGCTGGAAGTCACTGTCTTATCGAAGCAGAGCCTGGTTGATGGATCAGTTATGACTTTAAATTAAAATTACATTTAATTAAATGTAATTGGATTGGCCTGGCTGACCCATCCCCATCCTCAAAGGTGCCATTCTTCAGACCGCAAAGCTAGAACTGATTTTCAGGGTCAGGGGACTAGCCATGAAGGGAGCAGATGAGCCTTTCATGCTGTTCTTCTGCTGGCCAATCAGCTTACATCTTTTCTACAAGTCCTCTGCCCTCTGCTTGTCATGGTTTAGGGAGGAGCTCTTGAAAACCCAGAGTTAAACTAACCACCTGGAGCTGTGCTGACAAATAGCTGATGCTTTGATTAGATGGAAGAAAGTGATAGAAGCAAGCAAAGTGCTTGTAGCGAGTGGAACGAGAAGTGAGATGTGTGCAGGGCAGGGAGGGGTCCAGCAAAGAGATATCAGATTGATCTTGCACAGGAAGATTTTTGTGTCCACAGAGAGCAGGCTGTGGTAAATGTATGCAGATTAATTTCTGAACTGGGACCTAGTAACCATTTGAGGTACAGGTTAGATGTGAAAAGCACAAAATTTGGGGATCCAGAGAGTATGAGATAGTTATCTTTTGGATAGTTTAGAAGTATATGTATACAAAATGTCATTAATGTTCATATGATTGTGACACATTTTTAAAGCAAGAAGTGGAACATCTGGATGGTGCTAATGGATCCCGCTGTGAACTGCTAACCTAACGCTGTGGTTCATGACTACTCAGGGAGGCCCCATGTGTCAGGCTGGGTTTATATCAATAAAATGGCTCAGACAATTGTAAGACTCTGTAAATAAAGTCTGGTTCCAAGGTCATGAATCTGATGTTAAGTTCTCACTTGCAGTACTTTGGGTGTTGAGAAACCCAAGATTGACAGGACCACCATTAGCTAGTGGTTGCAGAGACAGATGAATTCCATAGTCAAGGGCCACGCTTCTGATTGGAGAGGACAATGAATCCAAGGTTGTCAAATCAGCTGGTAGACTGCTGATGATTCTACAGATGGCAGGCCATTGACTCAAGGTCAAAGAACTGGAGGTGAGTGAGTCAGATACAGGGTCTAGGCCAGTAGCTCTCAACCTGTGTCATGACCCCTTTGGGGGTAGAATGACCTTTCCCAAGGGTTGCCCCATTCATAACAGTAGCAAAATTACAGTTAAAAGATAGCAACAAAAACAATTTATATGGTTGTGGACCCGAGGGGTCATCACAACATGTGGAACTGTACTAAAAGGTCACAGTATTCGGAAGATTGAGAACCACTGATTTAGACTCAGCAAAAAGTAAGGGAGTGTTCCTTCAAAGCCCTCTTTTGTGTGGGACACTGAGGACTGGAAAGAGAGCTTATGCAGGGAATTTCTCTACACTCATATTTAAGGAGTCTGGGAGGCCAAGACTCTGGTAGGGGGAGGCTTCATGCTCATGAGTTGGAGATGACGCTTAGTCACATTCTCCTAACTAAAAGTTATACCCCATAATGTCCCCCCATAACAATGCCAATTTAAACATGTCCCTTATAAGTACATGGCTGCTCTCTAGTATGCCTAGAGGTTATTGTTAAGAGCAATCAGAGCCAATTGTTGACCCCATCCAAAGTATGCCCCACTGCCTCTGATAAGGATCTCGGATTGGACCTGTGATCTAATGATAAGATCTATGATAAGGATCCCGAGAAGAACTCAGGGACACCTGAGGTCAAGCTAACTCAGGGATAGCCAAAGTTAAGCTGCAATCTTGACTCCAGAATCCACCCACCTTGTTATGTATCTGCCTTCCTGTCACCTGTATGCCTCTAGTATCTGCCCTTCTATGATGTGTGTGCCTCTAGAATATCCCTTCCTGTTACATGTATGTATGATGTAGTCTGCATGCCATGAGATTATATAAGCCTGTTGGAGAGTGTATTGACTCTCTCTCTGGTTCCAAACTCCATGGAAGAGGTTAGTCCTTGCATGACTTGCTTGATTTTTCTTTAATTTACCTTCAATTACACAAGTGCCCTTGAGGATCCATTCAGTTGTGGAAAACGCTGCCCCACACTTTAAGTGGAAGTAGAACATACTCCTAAGGAAATTTCCTTTCAATATATCAAGGATCAGATCTGAGCAAGAGGGTTATCTTCCAACCTAACATGCTTACAACTATACAACTGCTTAGCTACACATAGCAAATCTCATTATGGAGTTGATTGCATTGGGATAGGTCACTTCATGGGGTACTAATAGGCGTCAACTGCCAAACCACCAAGAATTCTGGTTCAGTGAAGTTTATCAAAACCACTATCACAACTTAGAAAAAAAAGCTAGCAATCTACTGTGAAAAAAAGTCAGTCATCAATATAAACCACTGTGACATACATAGAATTGTCTGAAATTGAAGTACTCTGTGGTAACTTTTCATTTTCTTTGATAGAACAAAATGTGGACTCATTAGGTGATACAATCTGATAATACAGTAGGCCACCAATGTAATAAATTGCAAGTCTGAGGTGACTTGGAAGAAAGGACTGGCAGTCCAGTTTCAAAAAAATCCCAACACTTATAGACCTATAAATCAGTCAAAGAAAACCCTATAGACCTCAGTTATACTTCACATACATGAGTTGTCATAATTTGGGGTTGACTGACAATAACCTATCTTTTTAAAGAGAAAATGTGTATTGTGCTTGTCAAGAAATAAATTAATAAAATTCAGTGCTTGGGATGCCTCAGATATATGATGTCAACAAGTAAAGTTGAGTATCACTGGGAGATGGGGATATTGGATCCTGAAAGCAAGGAATGATCTCCAGGCAACTATTCACCTCTGGAAGGGAGAACCTGCATGGCTAGACCAGATTTTCAAATAAAGGTTAGGAGTGTGCTTTCTGTGTAACAATTCTGGGTAGATGTAATGTAAAACCCTGAGGAATCTGTGAACCCTGCCCCGTCGGACTGCGATGAAGTAGGGTGGGTATGATGTATGGGTATGGGTATATAGTCAGATACCTGTACTTGAAGGTTACATATAAACTTACTTGAATTTTTCTAATAAAAATGATGAGAGTGATAAAAACTAGCTCAAAGGTTTCAGTAGCCTATGAGTAGTGGGAGCATAGTAATGAGTTGCACTTCTATCTACAAGGTTAGCAATTCAAAACTACCAGCTGCAAAGTGGGAGGAAAAAGGTTCCTAGTTCTGTAAAAAGTTCCAATCTTAATAACTCACAGGGGGGAGTTCTATTCTGTCCTACCAAATCACTATGGGTCAGAATTGACTCAATGGTAGTGAGAGTATAAAAGAAGTCCTTGTGGTTCAATGACTGAGCACTTGGTTGATGAAAAAAAAAAGATTGGTGATTTGAACTTACACAGTGCCCTAGGGAAAAGGATGGGACAGCTTGCTTTGGTAATGTTTTGAGGTTTGGAAGCCTAAGAAACAGTTTTACTCTGTCCTATAGGGTCACTATGGTATCAAAATGATTCAACAGCATTGGTTATAGATAACAGTTAATGAACCATCCATAATTTGCTGCCTTTCTGTTGTATAGCATAACTTCTAGGAGATACCTTTCAGAAAGTAAGCCTATGCTTGGAGCATGTAATTTTCAATAATGTTATGTCTCTTTTGGACTATGGGTTTCCAACCCTAGGTCTGCCTTCTCTATACTCTGTCAGCAGAATACACGTAAAAAATTATGTTGACTGAACCACAGATGGAAAGAGCCTGGTCTCTGAATGACCATGTAGAGGAAAGCTAGCTGCCAATATGAAAAAGTCAGTTGCATTATTAGATGACTAAGAGACTTCCATTTTGATTGAGGTCAGCCTGGCTCAGCCTAATTGCATGCTATTAGCACATGGCAAGTGTTATATGAATGGGAATCACTTTCCTTTGAGATATGCTCATAATTATTCTCACAGTTACCTTTTCTTTTACATCATTTGTGTACGTGGCACACTTGATCTCATTGCTTGCACTTGTCACTCCCTACCACAATCCTCCAAGGTAGATATTATCACTTACATTTTATAGATTTAATAGGAGTCACACTGGGAGCTGAAGTTATAGTTTAAAGGTGACCCAGTTAGCACATAGATGAGCTTCAGGGTGTGACCAGACTTTTTCTCATTGACTACACGGCTATCCTGGAAATGGGGTCAATGGTATATAAAGGGAAGATGCTTATAAAATGACCCTGAATATTCTGTGAGGGGATTTTAGTCTCTTTTCTTTCTTTGTCATTCAATAGACTCAGAAAACTTCTGGAAGCTTTTTTATTACTTTAAAATGATTAACATAACATCCTGCTAGAGCATACAAAGTGTTTTGCTTAGCTAAATTGGACAAAGGATGCAATTTTCCAAAGACACTTTACACTGTATTTGACTTGCTCTGCTGCATTGAAGATAAGTGAAAGGAAAGATCTTTGAATATACAAAATGCAGCTAGAGCTGATCTCAGGTTTATTATTATATCTCTGCGGTCTATACAGTCCCTAACACATCAGTGTCACTCACTTATGGTCTGAAAAGGAGAAAGCATGCACATAAGAGGTGAAAGTGATGATGAGCACAAGGCAAAGTTCAGAAGGATAGTCAGGAACACAAGGGGAGGAAGGGCTGGTGGAGAAATGGACATAATTTTCCTATTTGCAGTCCTACATTCCTATTTCTGGATGAAGTTTCAGTGCTTGCAGTAATTAGATGCATACACTCCTAATATAAATTTAGAATTGAAGATCACCTTGGATACTTTGTCTTAGACAACCTTTTGAAAATAAGGAAATTGAGATCTGGAAGAATTTGAGCTTAGAGAAACTTTTCAAGGTCTCTTACCTAGTTAATTCTGAAACCTAGTTATCTTTACTCCCATCCAGATAGATTACCTTTAAACATGTCTTATCAGATAATTGCTGCCATGATAAATATGACTGGTATATGATCACAGAGACTTTTTGGTAGTGAAGTTAGCATAAATAAATAAATGTATGTAGCCTTTGCATTCTGGGTCAAAGATTTATGATAACCAAACATAAAATCAAGCAAAAAAAGAATAAACTTACTTTCATCAAGTTGATTCAGATGGTTGTTATGTTACAAAATAGAACTTTAGGTTGCCAGGCTTTAGGTTGCCAGGTCTTTCTTCTGTACTGCCCTTGAGTGGCTCAATTGCCAATCATTCAGTTAATAGTTGTGGTAGTTGCATAATCTGGTGTCAATTTGATGATTCAGAGTTAGGTGTGAAGTATATCCTATCAATCAGGATATATCCAATGAGCCTTCTGTGAAGGTATGGCCTTCTCCAGAGGATTCTGGGAACTCTTATATTTCTTACTTGGATGGGAGAGATTCACTCTCTAGAGGCTCACTCTCTGTGAGATATCCCAGTGCAGTAGACACATGGAAAAAGGTTAATGGAGCCAGACTTCTGGGGCTGGAGAAATCACGTGAAAGCCCTATCAGCACTGAGATGCTTACAGTGTCACGGGATCCTCAAGACTTCCCAGCCACGAGTCTGTGATCTTCCTGCATTCAGCGACATTGCATGTGCTTTGTGAGTCTGAAGAGGACTTTATACACTGGTCTTGGACATATGGACTAGTATCAAACTTATGGACTTGATCTGGACTGGGTTGGTACGTTTTCTCAAGTTTCAACGGCTCTTGTATATAGAACTCTTATTTGCATAAGAGTGTTTATGAATTTGTTTCTCTCATATACCAGGACTAACACAGCAGTCAATTGCATACCAGGCACACTTCCTAAGGAAGTGTGATAGCAATCAAACTGGCTAAATTTCAGGTAAGTTCAGACCAGTCCCAACATATATGCAATTTAAATTGAACTTGGGCAAACATCAGGAGGGCAGTAAAGATAGCAGAAAGAAGGAAGAAAAGTTTAAATAATGTAGATTGTCTCAGCCTCCAGGAAATTGCCCGAGGCAGGCTGCATGGAGGCACAATTTGCTGTGTCTCAGCTGGTAGTAAGTTTTCCCATTTCTCATAGAGTGAGCGTCTAACTGTGTGGAGTGTTTAGTATTTAAAGATACATATTTTTCATACAACATTACCCCTGAATGCATTCCAACTCACCACTTCATCTGCTGTTCAACTGAAGAAAGAGCAATCTGTTCCAAACTTGGAGCAAATATCGTCTGTGTTGGATAGGCTGTGTTGGGGAGTAAGCATGATCTACAATGTGGAGTTTTCTAAAGGAAGTGAAGGCGTGATTACTGACAATTTGTGGTGTTGAGAACCCAACTTCCTGCTGAGGTATGACACTATATAGATTACTATATTGAAAAGCTAGCGGCCTATTTGCTTATATCTCTGATATCAACATGATCAAACATCACACACTGAAGTCACAATTAGGGACTTTGCAACCTATTCTGAAACTCGAAAAGAATGTGAATCTGGATGAGAATCAATATTTAAGATCCCTATATACTGGTACCCATAACACAAACAGCAGTAGTTTTTTAAATGGCAATATTTAGTATTCCTCAGATAATGAGAGCCAATAATGAGTATACGCAGTTCCCAGATTACTAATGAATCTCTTGTTTAAATCAATCTTTATGTGGAGTTTTCATCTAAGTTGGAATAGTTAGGTATAGTTTGTATCTATCATCAGTTAGCCAAATGTTTGTTTTAGCTGTATAGTATACCTTTCTATGTGTGAAATGCATTAATGAAACCTTCCAGATTCACTAAAGCATTCTTAACACAGTAATAAGAAGATTATGATTAACAATGTGAAATAGTGTATTTGTTAGTACAAACTGCTGTATGCACTTCAAACATATAAATATAATAGGCTTTATGGGAGCTGGTTCAAGATTATGGAAGATACAGAAGCTAGATCCAAGCCATAGTACTTTCAATGGACTTTTATGCTTGTGAAACTTGGACCTTGAACAAACAATCTATCTTGGAAGAAGTACGGTAAGAATCCCAAGAGGCAAGGATGATGAGGTTTAACGTCTAGGGGTGAAGTCTAGCATGTCAATCTGGAGATAGCCAATGAGACATCTGTGGGCATGGCTTTCTCTGAGAATTCTGGGAATCTCATGATATTTCCTTCATGAAGATGAGAGACCATCCCCCAGTAGTTGGGAGTCACTAGACTGACAAGACAAGATGGAAGAGTCTGAGGAACCAGAAGAGCCAGAGAAGCCACACAGCCTTACCTTGATGGAACCAGACCTCTGAAGCCAGAAAAGCCACAGAGAGACCCCTGCCAGTGCTGAGGTGTTTTCTGTCACCAATGAAGACTGCTGATGGACCCTGAGCCCTGGAAACGAGGAGCCATGAGGGGACCCTTGATGGAGCCAGCACTCTGCACCCACTGGCCTGTGAGTTCATGAGTTGGAAGGAGACTTTATAGACTGTTTTCGGACATATGGACTAATATCAGACTTAGGACTTTGAACTGGACTGGGTTGGGATGCTCAGTGTTCCATTCCTCTTGTATATAAATCTTTCCCTTATATCCATATGCATGTCTATGAATTTGTTTCTCTAGTCTACCCAGACTAACACAACCATTGACAAGATGAGTTGGTTCAGTGGCTTCCACATTGTGTTCAAACATAAGATTGTTGTGCAGACGGTGGAACACCTGGAAGTGCGGTTCATTCTGTGTACACAGGGTTGCTGTGAGTCAGAGCAAACTGGACAGCAGCTAACAAGAACAACAAGAACAGAAGTCAGAATTTCATAAGCTGGGGTTATCCTGCAGTCCTTCAATGACATGGTGTGTAGCCAGATAACAGTGGACAAGAGGTGAAATTAAGCTTGAATCTTAGCTTTACCTCTGTTAACTGGGTGACATTGTGCATGGCACTTTTGCTATCTGGAATTTGGTTTCACCACTTAAAACTTTTGCATGATCTCAAAAGGTTTTACCTGGTTTGACAGTGTTTCCATGTATTATCATTTCATTTCACTGGATAAAAAGAGGAGAAAAATAGCTCTCTGGAGTCTGTTTAATGAGTCCCTAGTGGTACTTTGCTGCTGAGAAGTTGACAGTTTTATCCCACTCAGTGGCTCTATGCTCTGTGTGTGAAAGATATGATAGTCTGTGTGGCAGTTACATAATCTGGTGTCAATTTGTACTTGAAAGGATTAAGAGTAAAGGGGTGGAGTCTAGCCTGTCAATCAGATCATAGCCAGTGAGGTCTCTGTGTGGTCATGATCTTCTCCTGAGAATTCGGGGAAATCTGATTTCACCTTGTTGGAAGTGGGAGAGAATCTCTGCTCTCTCCTTGAGAGATGCTATCCTGACAAGACACATGGCAAGTCACTGGACTCCATTTCCTGGGAACCAGAGGAGCCATGTGGCGACCCCTGCCTGTGCAGAGATGGTTCTACTGCCACTGGATCCACAAAGAATTTGCACCCACTGGGCTGGGATCTTCCTGCATTGAGCATCATGAGTTTTTGTGAGTTTGAGGCGGACTTTATAGATTGGTTTTGGACAGATTTATGGACTTGATCTGGACTGGACTGAGATGTTTACTCAATATTCAACTGCTCTTGTATATAAGTGTTTTTCTTTTACACATACGAGTGTCTCCATGGATTTTTTTTTCCAGTCTACCCAGACTAGCACAGTCTGTTTCTGTAAAGATTACAGCCTTGAAACATCTATGGGGTGACTCTGTAACATAGGGTCACTGTGTTAGAATGGAATTGATGCCACCCAACAGCAAGAGTCTGCTTGCCCACCTTCCATTTGATTGACCATCAAGCAGGAACCAAATTGGGTTTATAATGACTATTTACAAAGTAGAAGTTGATGATATTTTGAGTTCTTTTATAGGCATTAGTTTTTCTGTTGTAGGTGTAGGCACCATCTAAATTCAGCTTCTTCTTTTTAATTTTCAGAGTTTAAAAGAAATTTTTCTGGTGTGTTCCAGAAATTTTTCTCACTATCCTCCTATGAGAGCCTCATCCCAGTGACCCTGTGTCCTTTCTGTGTACTGGTTCATGAATACAATGAATTGTTCTGGAATTCCTATTATGGTTCTAGGGCTGTCTGTTACCAGAGAGATTCTGCTAAGTTCTCTTTGGTTCACATAAGAATTTCTGACCAAGACGAGTTGGCATTTCTTAAAGTCTGAAAATGGAATGCTATATGAGCTTAACTGTTTTCCTTCCAGATAAGATGAGAAATACACCCCTAACCTAGCTAAAGTTTAGCAATGGAGGCATGGACAAGAAAGGAAGAAAGATAAAGGAGATTGAAAGACAAGTTACTCACAATTTGGGAGCTTTTAAGAAGAGTACACAACTTCAGATAAATGAAAAGATCTGTTTCCTGGAAGTATGGTAAAGGGAAATAACTCCAAATATAGCAAATTCTAATGAAATGTTCATTTTCATTTTCCAATAAAGAAAGTCCTCTATGAAATGAATTAACACTGTTGCCACCAATCATGGACTAACATGTAATAATGATGAAAATGGTGTAAAACTGGGCAAAATTTTGTTCCATTATGTGTAAAGGTGCCATGAGTAGGAGTTCTCCAAATGACGACTTACAACAAAAATGGAAGGATAAATTCACAGGTCTATGAAACTTCTTTGAGCCTTTAATAAAGGGGTTCCTTTCTCTCCTGGCTAAGAAACAGCTGTGTCTTATCACGATATCAATGAGAAGTCTGTTCTCCTCACTGCTCAAGTGCTCATAGCAAGTAATTTGAAACATTTCTCTTTTCACTTTTGTCATCATCAAAGCAAGGTCCATCTTTTGCCTCCTCCCTTAAAAGGCACACAGAAATGATGGAACAGGAGGTAACATTTCAGACATCTGCTTCTAGTAATATTAACTGTGAGTGATTGGTAAATATGAGGCCCTATAGATACAAAATGAGGACTTGCGGAGAGTCAGAGCTAACAAAGGTGGAAGGATACAAGGTTAGGATACAAAGCTCTGAGACAATACGAAGTTTGAAAAGAAGATGAAGATCAACTTGTTAGCTTTCAAATGTCAGAATCACATGTAGAAAGGTATGTGTAACATACTCTATTAGAATTTGTAGTATTGGGAGCTGGGGAGAGTTTTGATATTTTCATGGACTTGTGCCTGGTGGTGCTGTGGAAGCAGGCTTGGGCTGCCAACCTTTAGGCCAGCACTTCAAACTCAACAGCCACTAACTCCAGAAATAACAATGCGATTGTTCACTTTTGTAAAGATTTACAGTGTGAAAACCTATGTTGTGTTGTTTTTAAGTCAGAAACAGTTCCATGAAGCAGATTTGTTTCTTTGGTCTGTTTTTTAATTTTTTTTTTAAAGCGTGAACTAGAAAAATGCATACCACCACTTAGCCTTTTTCTGACTCACAGCAACCCCCTAGGACAGGGGAGAACTGACCTGGTGAGTTTTGGCAACTAACTTTTTACCCCAATAGAAAGCCTGGTCTTTCTCCTACATAGTGAAAAGATGGTCCAAATCGCCTTCATCCGATAGGGGGAGCCATGTTCTCTGACCTTTGCTCATGGGCATAACGGAAGAGAAAACAAACAAAAACAACTGGTCTTACTTGTAGAAGAATCTATTTGGTGGCTATATTTTAAATTCCTGGTACACCCTAATAGCTAAGTTATCAGAATGCACAGCTAGTGTTTGTTTTGTAACAGTCAAGTGCAAGGAGCAGGTTAGTAGTATGGTGACAACAGAATGCTAATGAATGCTGAAGAAATAAGAGGGGACTTCCAAAATAATGTGGAAAGTGTATTTCAAAGATAAAAATGAAGGAGGGAAGAGGAAACAATAGAAGAGTAGACATGTTAATTAGGGTGAGGGGGAAAGATCATATTCTACATGCAAGAATAAAAGAAAAAAGCAAACTCTTAGGATAGTTGACAAAATTCAATCAAACACACTTCCATGACAATGCCTGCTCATAGTAAACCTCTCTATCTTTCCCAAACTGTAACTGTTTACCAGCGTAGAAAGTCCATTCTTTTTACTGAGCTGCTGATGTTTGAACTGCCAACCAAGGGGATTCCACTCCAGCATATACTCCCTACACCACAAAGGTTTGCAGGAAATTTGATAAGCTGCTTTAAGTGTTTAATTTTAAAAAGTGATCTGAAATGTAACTGCCCCCATATAATTCACAATAAGGAGCTGGAAAAAAGACATAATCCTATGAAATATATAAAAATTTCTCAACATAAGTTCCATTGAGGTCAAGCCACATCATTTTCTCCCATAATAAAATCATTTTAATAAAACATAATTTAAAGAAAATGTCAAAAGCTGAGTGTAAAGTCAAAGTGGTATGCACCATCCAATTTGAAAATTCTTATGAAGAAACAAATAGTACTAAACTCAGTCATGATTTATTGATGATAATTTCAATTTGGAAATTTCAATTCATAAGTCAAATTGATGATTTCAGAGTCAAGGGAGCTTGTTTGTACTTCTGAAGGTCAAGATGCTTTTGAAGAAACCATCTAGCTATTTAAAGACCTGGGGATTTAACCATGTCAGTGCATGGTTTTTTACATTATTAACTGAAGAAAAATGAGTGTCCTTTAAAGTTTTCCATAAGAATAAGAAACAAAGAAGTTAGAAGGAGCCAAATCAATACCATAAAGTATATGCCTAATGATTTTTCATGAAAATTCTCATATAATTGCTTTTGTTTGATGAGATGAATGAGACAATCCATTGTGATCAGGGAGAAAGATACTATGGTGAAGTTTTCGCAGGTATTTTTATGTCATGGCTTTGACTAACTTTCTCAAAAACTCTAGTATAATAAAAAGAGATGCTTTGGATTTGGGGCATTCCAGAAAGTCAATGAGCCAGTCAATTTGAGAATCCACAAAAACTATTGCCATGACCTTGCAATCTTTGATCAATCTGTTTTTCCTTTTACCTCTTGGTAGTAATTGCATTGATTATACCTTGTCTTCATGGTTGGACAGGTCAAGCTATGTTTCATATCTTGTTACAGTTATTCTAAAAAATGTATCAGGACTTCACTTGCTTAAAATGTCTATTGAGAACTCTCCTCCTGTCTGCATCTGATCCATATGCAACTGTTCGACATCTGCTGAACTGGAATTTGGCTCAACTTTAATTTTTCAGTCAGAATTCTGTAAGCAGTACAAATTGAGGTGTCCTTGGTGTTGAATATTATTTATGCTGTAAAACATTGTTCCTCTTCAGTTAGGGTTTCTTAAGATTTATTATTGCTTTAAAAATTGATGTTGATGGCCTGCTGCATCAACACATCTTGTTAATTAAAAAATAATAATAAAATCAGACATTTGTAAACTTTTGATTTTGAGCGGGAGGGCATTTTTCCCAGACACTTTCTGCAAGGCATCAATAATTTCACTGTTCTTCCACCTAAGTTTCGACATAAATTTTGATGCTGAATCTTGTTTCAGTGTTTGCAAAACTCATGCTTCTCTGATGTTTTCTCAAAACTGATGTTTTATCATTTTAGTGCCTAAAATTAGATGCTATTCAGGGGTGTTATAACAAATTGTTACAAGTTAATTTTGGTGCATTAAAATATCTATGCATTGTTTTTCATTATATGCTTCTTCATGAACTTTTAAAAATTGAAAAACACACATACAAAATGCTTCTGAAAGACTGGGAAGCTTTATAAGGTGCTTATTCTTGCAGCTAATCTGAATTGAGTTTCCTATGAGGATTCTGATGAAGTATACTCTGGGCCAAGCATATTTCAAAGCTCTTTAGATGGTTTGTCTCACTTAACCTACGCACAACAGTATGTTTACTAATATTGTACATGATTGGTGCAAACAGTTTGTACATCCAGGTATAATAATGGTATATAATGATACCTCTGATCTAAAACTTGACAGTTTAAACTTGCCTAGCAAGTACTGCAGAAGAAAATACTCAGTGATGTAATTTGATAAAGATAATATCTAAGAAAGGTCTATAGATTAGTTCTACTCTATAACCCAAGGGACATGAATAAGTTAGAATCAACTTGATGGCAATGAGTTTGCATTTTAATATTATACAACACATTACAAAAACTGTGAAAATATATTATAGAAAACACAACCTCAGACAGTTTACTTTCAGGCTCACATATTAGAAAATATGCATAGGGAAAGCTGTCTTTCATTGTTGTGGATATTTGCTGAGTGCTTTAAAATTCAATTATATAAAAGTATTTCCACAAAACTAAGACTGAGGGAAGTTATGTGACTTGTCTAATTCCATATTAAGAATAAAAAGCTGAGATTAGAGTGTTTATTTCAAAGATAAACTTATTTTTGATTTAAGAATATGTAAAAGTATTACATCTTGGGCAGACATCTGGCAAGATGGCGACTAGGTAGACAGCCCACTCATGGTGCTTCATGGAGATCAGTGGGTGGGGAGTTTTGGGTGGGAGATCCAAAGCTACTGGTTAATCTCCAATACAGCGCAAAGCAATCCTCTGAACCTGGAGCTGACTCCCTCCCCCTATTCTGCACCCACTGCCGAGTCTCAGGGAAACTGGCCTGCTGCAGGAACTGCACCAGCCCATGCTGCCACACTGCTATAGCTTTCAATGCCAGCACCCTGGATGCCATGCCCCAATCTTGCTAGCCACTCAGCAGAGACTCCTGCAGGCACAGTTGACATCCCAAATAGTTTAGGGCCTTTCTGACACCCACTGGAAGCTCTCTCTCTCTCTCTGAGATCAACATTCTCCTGCATGCCTTTTCCCTGCTCTGCCTAGTATTCCCTCACATCTGTGCTCAGAGCAGCAGAGCTACACACTAAATTGACAACCTCAGTTAGGGCCTTTCCCCCACTGGATTGCCCACAGTGTGTTTATCCATGAACAGAAGCCCCCCTCTCCTCCCACCCACCAAGTTTTGCACTCACACATTTAGACCAGCACTTAGCACAACAAGGCACAACTTTTGTGATTGCAAATGAATTCCTACAAAAGTCTGAACAGTGAATGAATGTATGGCAGGCTAACCACAGAGACTGATGGCTGAGAGGGTCATCCAACCCACCCTCCAAACAAGAGCATCTCCATGGGACGGGATGAGAGGGAAACGCCAATGGGACAGAACCAGAGCACAAGCCCCCAGGGCAGTTGGCTGCAGGCACTCTGTGGAAGCATTCCTACCAAACTCCCAAAGAGAAAGCCCAGTGCTCATTGACTCCTGGTAAAATTGCGCTGGGTTCCTACAAAATGAGGCATAGATAGTAAGCTGCCTCAACAACCTCAATGAAAAAACAGGAGAAACAAAATCCAATGTCAGAGGATGTCCTGCAGTTAAAGACATTTATAGAAGAGGCAGACTTTGATGGGCCACAGAAAGAAGTCTTCAGAGTGCTGTTTGAAGACATATAGAATATGAGGGAAGCGATACAGGAAAAGTTTGAAATGATAGGGGAAATAAAGGCCATGCACCAAAGGGAAATTCAAGAGTTAAGAGAAGAGGTAACAAAAAAAAAATAGAAAATTCACAGACTTTACCAACAGAAAAGAAGCAGAGACTCATACCAGTGGCCTAGATGATAATCAAGCAGATTTTAACAAGTTGAAAGACAGTCAGACAAGATAATAAGAGAAGCTGAAGAAAACCTAAGAACAATGTCTTTTTTTTTATTAACAATGTCTTATACTATGAACAGCAACAATATTAGAATAATTAGAAAAAAGATACAATGAAAAATTCAATGGCAAATTAGTGAGGGGATTCTTAGAGGAAATCTTCCCCAGTTTAAAGACTGAAAATCAGGCAACTATTTAGGAAGCCAAAAGGACACTAACTAGACTGAATTCCAAGAATAATTCACCAAGGCATATAATAGTTAATTTATCCAACTTTGAGGAAAAGGGGATAATCATAAAAGCAGGTAGGGGAAAAAAGCAGTCACTTATAAAGGTCCCAAATAAGAATATAAGTCCTATCTGAGACATTATGAAGAAGAAAAGAAAATGGATTAACATATTCTGAAAAATTGAAAGAAAATAGGGCAAACCCAGGAATACTCGATGCAGCCAAATTATCTATCAAGAAAGGTGGAGGTGTAAGAGTCTCCTTGATCAAGAAAAAACTCAAAGAAGATGTTGTAAGAAACCAATCTCTACAAAAAAATCCTTGCCAACCCAGTAAGGGCAGAAGAATAACACTTACCAAGAGAAATAAGAAGACACCAAATAGAGTAACTTCACCTAAAGTTCAAGAAATTCAAAACAACTTCCAAGATAGCATTGGCTCAACGGTGAAAAGAAGGCAACAATTGATCAAAACATACATGTACAACATATTGAGAAGGGAGGTAGGAAAACACATAGCACAAAAGGTACAAGATGACATCACAGAGTCCACATATGTATGTTATAACTCTGAATATCAATGGGCTGAACTTGCCCATTTAAAGACAGAAACTAGTGGACTGGCTTAGAAAACACAACCCATCCATCTGTTATCTACAGGAGGCATATCTCTAGATTACAGATAAAAATAGGCTGAGAATCAAATGCTCGAGAAAAATATACTAAGCAAATAGAAATTAAAAAAAAATCAGGGTTCTAAGTTCTAACAAAATTAATGTGAAGGTGCAAGCCATAACTAGTGAAAAAGGGATTTTATATAATGTTCAAGGGGACTGTAGACCAGAAACCGGTAAGCATAATAAATATATACAAGCCCGATAAGACATCCGAGAAATTAATCAGTTAAATCCTTCAAAAAATGAAAAAAGAAATCACAGGTTCAACAGTCGTAATAGGTGACTTCAGTACATCTCTCACCTTGATGACAGATTACATAGAAAGAAGCTTAAAAAGGAGTTTAGAGAACTAAACTCTATAGTTAGGTGACTTGATTTAGTAGGTATTTTCAGAGCTCAAATGTAAAAAATAGTGCAAAGAAAAATCACATTTTTCTTAACCTAGGAAAATAGGCAGGTCTCCTCAGTATACAAGGGTGCAAACTTTGAGTGAAGTAGGGAAAGAGAGAGAGAGAGAAAGAGAGAGAGAGAGAGAGAGCTGCAACCTGGCCCACCAAGTTCCAAACCCTGAAGACACTATTTCTGTTTGGAGCAGCCAATGCACAGGGAGGACCATAGGACCAGCCCCACCATGAGATATCGCATCCCCTCATGTACCCATAGCAATATGGCTGACAACACTGGAGACACAGAGTGGGAATTGTGCCCAGTCAGATAACCCCATACTGGGTCACACAAGAAGGGAGTGTGATGGAGCAGCAAGGGGAGCAAAGCAATGAAGTCTCCAGGAAATCCCCAAAATAGATATCTCATCAGACTTGATTGGAAAATTTCACAAAAGCCAACAGACAGACCAGGAACTAACTATTCATAGCACCCCCCGCCCCCATGTCTATCTATAAAAGATAGGCTGAATAAACAATCTCGAAGAGAAAACAATGGGACCAATGGTTCCAGGGGACATTGGAGAGGGGGAGGTGGGGAAAAGGAAAAGGGGAGCCAACAATCTCAAGGACAAAGGAAAAGCAAGTGATCTAATATTGATAGCGAGGAGAGCACAGAATACTTGTTGAGGTTTGATCAAGTCCAATGCAGCCCAGAGGAATTATTGAGAGCCGAAAGAAGGTCAACTATGATAGTGGGGCCAGGAGGAAAGATAAATCCCTCAGGAACAATAATTGGAGCAGTGCTACCATGATAATAGGGGTAAGGTGGGGGGATGAAGGGGGGAACTGATAGCAATGATCAATGTATATACCTCCCCACCCCCCTTTCCAGTGACGAACAACAGAAACATGGGTGATGGGAGACAGTGGATGGTGTATGAAATGAAAATAATAATAATTTGTAATTTATCAAGGGTTCATGAGTGTGGGAGGGTGGTGCAAGGAGGAAAACACAAGGAACTGATATAAAGGGCTCAAGTAGAAAGAAAATATTTTGAAAAGGATGATGACAACATATGTACAAATGTGCTTGACACAATGGATATATGGATTGTGATAAGAGCTATAAGATACCCAAATAAAATGATTCATTAGAAAGAGAAGAAGAATCTTAATTTTCCTCATATAACTCTACAGTTTTGTTGAGGATCTAGCAATCAAAACACAAAGAAACACTAGTTTAGCCTAAGGTTTGAGGTCTGTTGTTGAGGTGCCACTGAGTTAGTTTTAACTCATAACAACCCCATGGACAGCAGAACGAAAGATTGCTCAGTCCTTTACTATACTCACATGTGTTTTTAGGTTTAGTGGCTTCCATTTATCCCATGTGCCAATCCATCTCCTCAAGGCCACCTTCTTTTTCACTGCCCTGCTACTTTGCTACCAGCATGCTGTTCAGGGACTGGTCTTTCCTGACAATATGTCGGCACAAGCCATCACAGTGCGACAGACTGATATCCAAGTGGCCGATCTGAACCAAGAAGAATGGGCAATAGCAATAGGGCTAGAGTAGCTTGAAAGTGCATTTAGGACAGTGGATTGCTCATAAAATTTGCACAAAGACAAGTCAGTCTTTCATTTTAATCATCTCCCCATCTTTCTGTTTCCCCTCCATGAATATTGAAATAAACCTCTTGTCTATTTTCAGCTGAATGATGCCATGAAGACAGACGTAGTTGTCCTGGAAGTTGGGGTTTTAGTAATTTGTCCTAACATGCCTCATAATTCCCATTCTAGGGATAGGGGTGGAGCAGTTTTTGCTCTATGAACCCAGACTATGCCTGGTGGGCAGTGATGGTGGGCATGGACCATAGAGGAAGGTCTAAGTGGTACACTTATAATTCTGAATATTAGGGAGTTATTATTTGTCAGCCAGTCAACTCTGATTCACTGCCACCTTTAAGTACAACAGAATGAAACAATGCCTTGTCCCTTTCCTATCCTTATAGTTGTTATTTTCAAGCCCCTTCCAGTAAACCTTCCACTTTCTCACTGTCCCTCTACTTGACCAAGCATAATGTTCTTCTCCAGGAACTGGTCACTCCTTTTACCACATCTAAAGTATGTGAAAAGAAGTATCACAATCCATGCCTCAACGATGCCTTCAGACTTTACTTCCTCCTACACAGACTTGTTTGTTCTTCTAGAAATCTGTAATAGGTACAATTTTCCTCATCAACCTCCTAATGAAAACACATCAATCTTTTTCTGGTTTTCCTTATGCATTATTCTAGCTTTCACATGCATATGAGCTGATAAAACACATTTTGACTTGGCTCAGGAGCATCAAGGTCCTCAAAGTGACCTGTTTGCTTGTGGTAGTTAGATTTTTGGTGGCAATATGGTAGCTTTCAGAAGAAATCCATAGAGGTAAGCATGTCTAGATTGATGACCAACTTTGGAGGTGCAATCAAGATAAACGGCTCTCTGGAGACCTGGCCCTCTCTTTCTCTGCTCTGAACGTCCTGTTGGTGAGACACACTGAGACCTGCCAGAACACTGTGATGCTTTCACTGCCATTGGATACAAAAAATTTTTCCTCCACCAGCCTGTGATGTTCCTGCATTTTGCTTCAGTGCATGTGGTTGCATGAGTCTGAAGCAGGACTCATGGACTTATGGACTTATCAGACTTATGGACTTGAATTTGTCCATAATAAAATTCCTGATCTGTAAAGCATCTTGTTGGAAGTTGTCCTGATCTGTAAAGCATCTTGTTACAAAGCTCTTTTTTACACAAATATGAGCGTCACTGGATTTATTTCTCTTGTCCACCTGGCCAACACATTAATCTTTAAGACTTTAAATACCATAGATCTTATGCAGCAGATTTGAACAATTCAATACATCTTTTGAATTTTTGACTGCTCATACCATGAACATTCACTGTAGATCTACATAAAATAAAATCCTGAAAAATATTAATATCCAGATAGCTGATGGACATTGGACCTCTACTTGAGTTCCTTCTCAACACAAGAATACTTTGTTCTATTTACCTGGCATTCTGTGCTGCTTATCTTCCAAACTTGATGACAGAAGTCAAAATGGGTGTAAAAGCAAATGTCATGAACCAAGTTGATGGTGCATGGCTATCACTAGATACAGTGCCTGGGTTCTTAAAGACTTGAAATAAAACAAGCAGCCTTTTAGCAGAGAAGCAACACAGCCCACATGGAAGAAGCACACCAGCCTGTTTGGTTGTGAGGTACCAATTGAATCAGGTATCAGGCATCAGAAGACCCCAAACAAACAATCATATCAATGTGAACAAGGGGGGTTGACATGGAGATCAAAAGCCTACCTGTAAACAATTGGATGCCCTCTCACAGAAGAGTCACAAGGAAGGGACAAGCCAGCGAGGGTACAGTGCAGCACTGATGAAACACCCAGCATTCCTCTAGTTCTTTAGTTCTTCCTCCTCCCCTACTCTCATGATCACAGTTCTATCTTACCTGTCCTGCTAGACTAGAGCATGTACACTGGTACAGAAAAGTGCTCCCAACACACAGAATCCAGGACAGATAAGCCCCACAGGACAATATGGGAGTAGTGAACCCATGAAAGTAAGGGAAAAGTGGGAGAGAAGGGGCAGAAAGGGGAGCAATCACAAAGATAGACATATAATCCCACCTCCTGGGAGTATGAACAACAGAAACATGGGTGAAGGGAGACAGCAGATGGTATAAGATATGAAAAGAGTTATAATTTATCAAGGTGGCCAGAGGAGGTGGTAGAAAAAAATAGGAGCTGATACCAAGGGCTCAAGTAGAAAGTTTTTTGAAACTGTTAATGGCAATATACCATAAAACAAATGTAGTTGATACAATTGCTATATGGATTGTTATAAAAACTGTAGTAGGCCCAATTAAATGATCTGTTTTTAAAATGTCAATTTTTTATACCCCATTTATCATGAAGTTAGTGAATTGTCCGTTTGTGACCCTTTACATTTAGTTATACTCCATATTGTTGCTGTACTTCAAGTCTTTGCTTTTAGTAAGCAAATTATCTTTTTTTTTACAATATTACTCATTACCTTTATTTCCATAATGATTAAATACTACTTCTTAAGTTGGTTGAATGCTGACCAGTTCTTCTTGTTATAGTGTGTCTGCGTAACCCTGCACTCTTCCTCTGATACTTTCTGCATCTTTTGACATGTTGCCCATAGAACCCTTCAATATTACACCTTGAGCTTTGGGCCACCAGCATATCAGAGATGAGCTTTTCTTAATTGCTGAGGCTTAGCTTTTCTTCATACAGTTCAACTTCTCACTCTCAATTTATCTGGCGAAATACTATAGTCTTGATGTATATCTTTCCTAATATTAAAACATACTGTATTCTCTTTCTATTTGAATGATTGCCATTTGGTCTATGTGCAAGTTCTGGGGAGCAAAATTAAGTGTTCTGAAATTTTCATTCTTTTCAATTGTATCCATAGTTTGCAATGATACACAGTTGAATGTCTTTACATAGGCAATAAAAAGTAATCCCTTCTACTTCATCCTTTTCTGAATTTGACTTGAATTTCTGGCAGCTTCATGTCAATATATTGCAATAATCATTGATGAATGATCTTCAACAAAAGTTGACTTGATGTTTGATATTACTTATATTGTTAAGTCATTTTTTCACATTCAATCGGATCACCTTTCATTGGAATGAGCACAGATATGGATCTCCTCCAGTAGTTGTTTTCCAAATTTCCTGTTATTTCCTGAATTCTTCCAGCTCTGTATCGATTTTTTGAATCATTTCAGTCATATTTTATCAGTTTCTGTTTTCACAAATGTCTTCAGTACAGCTTCAACTTCATCTTCTTTATCATTGCTTCTTCATTGTATGCTATTTCTCAACCAATTATTTTTGGGAGAGTGAGTCTGTGTATTTTTTACATATTCTTTTGATTCTTCTTGTATCATTCAATATTTTGCCCATGGAATTCTTCAATATTGTGCCTTGATTCTGCTTTTTTTTTCAGCTTGAAAATGCTGAATGGGTGCAGGGTCAGTGAATCATTTAATATAGCCCTGTTAACCAAAGTTTCTAACCAAACAACCTTTTGTTTATGGGTCTGATAAGAAAGTAAGAGAAGATACTAATAGGGTTCTCCTGTAAATAATTGTGAACAGGATTCCCTGTATTGGCATTCTGTTGCATATCCAATGTGCCCTCTGCAAAGCAGAACCTTTAAGATAAGGCTTACTGGTGTTGCTTGCTTCTTGACATTTAATTCAGGAAGCTGGGCTAGCTGACACGTGTAAATTGAGTTGAGTTTTTTGGGGTTGAGGTTTACAGCTGTGTAGTATCCTCTCTGGATATTTATTAGCACACCTGAAAGAACTTTTTGCCGTGTCCTGATAAAACGACTCAATCCTGAACATTTCTCTTTGGCCTCGAAACTTGCTGATTTCCTTAATAATCTGGTTAAGCCTGAATTTTATCTGTGAGTTTTGGTAACTATTACAATGGATACTAGAATCCAAGTAGTAAAATAGAGAAAATTAATTAAGATAAACTGTATATTCTTCTCTTTTGTTTTCTAACTCCAGGTCATCGTATATTATATTTAATGATTTAATTAGCCTTTTCAAGTTGTTTTTTGATATTTTCTATTGTGCTTTTTACTTTATCTTTTCTTTTATTTGACTTACTACTCTAAATTCAGATGACCTGATGAACTGTGGGGTGACATCAAGAACTTTTTACATGAAAAAACAAAGATAATCAATAAGATGGGAAAGAAAGAAAAGATCCAATTTGATGCCAGAGAGACTCTGAAACATTGTAGAGTAGCTAAGGGAAATGTAAGAAATGACAAAGTATGAGTAAGAAAATCTTAAAGGGCAGATCTAGAAAACAAAATATTATATGAAATATGCAGAGACTTACAGGTAGAAAAACAAAGAGAAAGAACACACACTCTGCACATTTTAAATTGACAGAACTAAGGAAAAACATGAAGCCTCAAGTTGTAATATTGAAAGATTCTAGGGAGAAAATACTGGATAATACAGAAAGCATTTGAAGAAGATGGGAAGAATATCCAGAGTCACTGTATCTAAAAGAACTAGTCAACCTTCAATCATTTAAAGGATAGAATATGAACAAGAACTAATAATACTAAATGAATGAAGCCTTAAGATACGCTGAAGACACTAACAAAAACCAAGTCTCCAGCAACTCAAATAATCCCAATGGAAATGTATCAACAAGCTGATGAAGCTCTGGAAGCCCTCGCTTATTTTTGACAAATTTTCAAGACAAGAACCTGGCCAATTGACTGGAAGAGGTCCATAATTGCACCCTAGCTCAAAGAAAGGTGACCCAACAGATTACTCAAATTATAAAACAATAGCATTGATGTCACATGCAATTAAAATTTTGCTGGAGATCATCCAATAGCAGTTGCAGCAGTTCATAGTCAGGGAGCTACCAGAGGGGCAGGCCAGATTCAAAAGAGGATATGGACCATGGTGTATTGCTGATGTCAGATGAGTTGTGGCTGAGAGTAGAGAATAACAGAAAGATGCTTATTTGTGTGCTATTGACTATGTGAAGGCATTCAACTCTCTGGATCATAATGAACTATGGGTAGCTCTGAGAAAAATGGGAATTGCTTCATTGTTAGTTGTCATTGAATTGGTTCTTTCTCCGAGCCACTTGATGTAACACAGAACAGAACAGTCCAATCTTGGACTATACTCACAATTGTTATCATGGTTTTTTTTTTTGTTTGTTTGTTTGTTTTTTGTTTTTTTTGGTGGGAGTATCACTGCTCTCCGGTGGTGGGAGTAGGAGGCCCAGCCCCACTGCTGGAATTGAACCTCCGTCCCAGTGGGCCGCAGTCCCGCGCACAACCACTACGCCACCGGGGCTCAGCCCTGTTATCATGTTTTAACTCATTGTTTCAACCACTGAGTCAATCCATCTCCTTGGGTCTTTCCTCTTTTCCACTGACCTTCTATTTTATCAAGCATGATTACCTTTGAGAGGGGCTAGTCTTAACTGACAACCTATTGAAAGTATTTGAGGGGAAGTTTTTGCATCCTATCTCATTGAAAAGCTATGCTTCTTCCAAGATAGATTAGTTTGTCCTTCTGGCAATCCATGGTCATTTGAAAAATTTTCATCAACATACAAATTCACATCCATTCATCTTTCTGCAGTATTTCATATGCTTTCCAATTTTCACAAGCATATGAGTTGATGCAGGGCTTGGGTCAGGTGTTCTTGATTATTCAAAGTGGTATCATTACTGCTCAACACTTTAAAGAGGTCTTGGAGAGCACATTTACTGAGTGAAATACAATGGGGTACCCACCCCTCACCTAAACAGATTTTTTTAAAGCAATGTATTTCAATCGTTTTACAAAACAACCGTATCACCTTCAAAGTACTCTCTACTACATTTAATGCATTTGTCAAATTTGAGATTACATTTTTGAAAAGATTTTTCAAACTTATGTGTTTGGATGACTAACAGCACCTCCCCCTTTTTTTGCTTTAGCTCTTGCACACTGTCAATTCTCTGTCCTTTTCTGTCCCTCTTCAGTCACAGAAACAAAAGTCTCACGGAGTGAGGTCCGGTGAGTAAGGTACTCAGGGCAAGAGAGGAATGCTGTTTTTACCAAAAGCTGGTGAGCCAAAATGGCTGTGTGAGCAGGCACCCTGTCATGGTGAAGAAACCAGTCCCCCATCTGCCACAGAGCAGGCCTTTTGTTGCACTCTGTTACACAATCTTTTCAGAACCTCTAAATAGAGAGGTTGATTAACAGTTTGACCTAATGGAACAAACTCCAAATTCACTATTCCCCTCACATCAAAACAAAACAAGACAAAACAAAACACAAATGAATCTTTGGCATCTTGACTGCTGCTTCTATGAATATTGATTGTGAATCCAAGAAAAATTAAATCCTTGATTATCCTTCCCCACCCCCCATTTATCACACTGTTGTCTATTGATCCAGTTTGGACTTTGGTCTTCCTTACATAAAGTTGCAATCTGTTCTTAAGTTTGATTTTCACCAGTGTGAAATAAACTACACAGGGATTCTTCATAGTGTATATGTTCACAGAAAATTGGGATTTATACAGTGAACACTAACAATAGCCTTCTTTTAGTTTGTACTATGCTCCTGGTTATAGAATATTTGCTGTATAGATATTTCTATTTTACAGGGGTCAGAAATATTTTAAAGAGGTTATAGTGAAATCACACTTCTTTGAATCCAAGAGCCCATAGTCCATGGTTTTGAATCTATGATGTTCTAATCTGCAAGTGCTCAGAGATTTTTATAGTGAAGATAAACTATGATTATAGAACTTTCCACATCTAGTAGTTTGTTTGATTTGTGGTGTCTCTATTTCCTTGTGAAAAATGAATAGAAAGATGAAGGTACATTGAAATGTAATATTCTTGGAAGTACAGTGGTGGAGGTATTTGGGTCTCCTGCTGCAATCGGTGTGGAAGTTCTATTTTCTATCTACATCTCTTTAGTCTAAGAGAAAGGCGGTATTTGCATGAAAGTTTTCACAGAACTCTTTTTAGAGTAATTGGGCATCTCTCCTAAAGTGCCTTTTCCTGGTTAAATAAAATCTATGTATATTGCTGTTAGGTACAGTCAAGTTGGTTTGGACTTCTAGCAAGCAGGGTGTCAATCCATCTTATCAAAGACCTTTCTCTTTTTCTTTGCTCAGGAGACTTCCATAAGTATGACTTCCAAGACAGATGTATTATTCTGACAGTTCATAGTACTTCTGACATTCTTCTCTAGCACTATAGTTCAAATGCATCTATGCATGGTTCTCATAAACTGTAAAGATAAGTGATAAAAAAATCTTAATTAGCTACCATGGAACCTGGTTTCTTCTAAAATTACCATGACTTATATTACCCCATTTGACAAACTCAGAAACAGAGGATCAGAGATGATGGGACTTATGTAAGCATTCCTTACCTCTGTTTCTTCCTAATTTATAGTGGTAAACAGATTTTCTCATCAAAATTCTTGGTATATGAACTTTACCTAAAAGAAATAGGAATTTGGCCTAGGTTTAAGTTGCTTTTATCCTGTGATTTTTTAAAACCATATGGCACTATTTAAGGTAACATATGGACTTCTCTTTTTTACTTAATTTTAAAAGCAGACAAACTCTTAAAAAAACCAAAAAATATAACTAGGCAATAGATAGCATACTAAAACAGGGGCCATATGGGCATGTGCTGCCTTTCCTTCTCAGAATCCCTCTGCCTTTTGGGGTAATATAATCCTGCTTTTTGTATGTGGGGGGTAGGGCAGGGGAAGGAGTAGGGGACTGTTATTGTACTCTCAAAGTCATTCTCATGGGGTTAAATCCATATACCCTCTCAATAAAGGCAAGCATGTGCCTCACCTTGGCTAAGAGGAGTGTCAGTGTGGTTCAGCTGAGACCTCAGGCCCCAAACAATGTCAACCAGAATAATTTTTGAGGCTTACCAGGACTTTTGGAGCGAGAAATTTCCCATTGCACTCCGGACTAATGAAGGTTGGAAGCACGGACATTTAAGAACCCTTCTTGTTATCATATCAAACAAGTTTGACTGGATATGAAAATTTGAAAGTATCCAGAGATGATAATACAGAGAGGACCAAATGGAGACAAATGGTTAGAGAGAGACTGAGAAAAAGAAATATTAAACCCACAAACTGAAAAGGGCATGTAACAGTCATGTACTCTTGGGTCAGTTTCATGATTGGGAGTGTAAAGGTGGAGTCTATCTTGTCAATCTGGAGATAACCAATGAGACTTCTGTGTGGGCACAGCTTTCTCCTGAGAATTCTGGGAAATATTGTCCCCCTTGGAAGTGAGAGACTTATTACTCAATCTCTTGGAGATAATCTACTGACAAGACACAAGGCTGATTCCTTGTGAACCATCCTGGAGGAGAAGCCACATGGGCCTACCCTGAGGGAACCAGACCTCTGAAGCCAGAAAAATCACATGGAGACTCCTGCCAGTGCTGCGGAGCTTGAGAATCTACAGAGGGGCCCTTTCCAGCACTGAGATGCTTCTACCAACATGGATATACAAGACTCTGCTCCCATTGGCCGGTGATTGTTCTGGCATCATTGCATGTGCCTCGGGAATCTGAAGAAGAATTTATAGACTGGTATCAGACATATTGACCAATATCAGACATGACTTTGGACTGGATTGGGTTAGAATGTTTTCTCGATGTTCCATTTCTCTTGTATATAAAACACTCTCTTATAAACGTGTATTTATGAATTTGTTTCTCTAGTCTACCTTGTCTAACATAGGGCACAAAGAAAAGAATAGTCAGAAATACATTGAGAAAGAGAGAGATGCTCTAATGCATACATACACAGATACATCATCCATTATCTTAGATCCTCAGCTGTGTAGAAAGGCAGGAGGCAAAATATTGACAGGCATTCACAAGCAAAAAAAAATGCATGTGGATGAGAGAGGGACAGGGCCTTAATATCACTGAGAGTTGATGGTATTATTTAAATTCTTTCCAAACTCTGTCTAGAGCTCTGTCCTTTGGGGATATTGGCTCTTAGAGTCAACAAACTTCCCTTTTATGCAAATCCATTTGTGTCAGAGGCTTGAAAGAAATCACGTGAGGTGCCACTGATTGAACTATGACTTACAATAAACATGAGGGCAGCAGAATAAAACATCGCCTGGTCTGGAATCAGCTTCATTTCTATTTTCATGTCCATTGTTACAGCTACTGTGTATTTTTGAGTACTTTCCAACCTCAGGGGTGGCGCATGGTCATCTTCTAATACTATATTAGGCAACATTCTTTGTGACTTTGAGGGTTTTTCTTTATTAATTTGTGGAAGTAGATCAATTGATCTTTCTTCATTGTCAGTCTGAGTCTGGAAGCTCCACTGCAACCTGTATGCCCTGGGTGATCCTGCTGGTATTCGAAATACTGATCACATAGCTAGTCTCTAATACCACTGCAGCATGCAGGTCACCACAGGATGGGCAGACCGATAATTCAGTATTTTTAGTTCCTTCTGTTTTCACTTGAAAAATTCTTTGAGCTCTCATCTTTGAAAAAAGGAGCGATGAGACTTGCTTTACCTACCTCCTGGTTTGTGAGAACTGGTGGGAGGTGCTCTGAAAGAACTCTTAGGACTAAAAACAAGTGCCACACAGATAGATGGACATTCGTAAGCACCATCTAATTTTAAAAGAAATGGTCATTGTTAATTTTTTTCTTTTCTTTCATTCTTATCTCTCTCTCTCTCTCTCTCTCTCTCTCTCTCTCTCTCTCAAATTTATTTTTAGAGTAAAAAGCCACAGAAAATGCTAATCCGTATGGGTGGTGGATTTTGAGGTAACTGAAAACAGGTTATTAAAAAGCATCAAACATTTAGGAAGCTGATGGATCCAGTGGGAGGGAATTGCTTTGAGCCAAGAGGATTGCTACTTTTAAGGACACCTTGAGGAAATGACCCAGAAAATTAGCATGATCACCAACTGCAAAGCACTTTCAGAGAAAAGAAAATTAGGGGGAGAGGGGCTATAATTCTCATTTACTAGTTCATTGCTATTGATTTTTCCAAGTCAAATCATTGGTTAAAAAGGAGAAACCCATTTCTCTGCCCTACCCTCATGCCTCTCTAAGCAGATTTCTTTTGTTTATGGTTTGTCCATGCCTTGCATAGTTCCTTTCACAACAATACTACTCGGGCCATTTTTATGGTAGGAGAATTATAGCTGCATGGCAATTGTTACAGATTGAATTGTGTCTCCTCCAAAGATATGTTTAGGTGATAACCCCCAAACTGGTAAGCAAGACCTTCCTGAGAAATAGGATTTTACTTTGCAGATGTTATCAGTTAACAATGTGGTACCAGAGTATAATGGGTCCTAACCCCTTTTGAATGATGTTATAGATAAAAAAGGAGTCAACTAAATGGAAAACAGATGCCATGTGATGACAGAGACAGATGCATCTGTAAGCAGCAAATGAAAGACAAGGATTGTCTTTAGCCACTACAAACTAGTTGAGAGACATGGAACAACAGTTCTTCTCTGAAAGCCTCAAAAAGAATTTGACACAACCAATACCCTTCTAACTTCCAGAACTGAGAAATGAGAAATGATTTCTGTTCTTTAAAGCTCCCTGCATTGTGACCATTTTGTTATGGCAGTGCGAGGAACCCAGCACTATGAGAAACGGCATGGAGGTCACATTGGATCTCTTCCAGCTGTACAAGGGAGACTGAGAATGCAATTCACATCTTCCCCAGGATGATTACTATCAGGCGTGCTTCCACCCTCCAACTTTCTTAAATCTACTCTGACTCCAACCATTCTTCCCACTCCTTCTTCACATGGTTCAATTATTCTTTGCAATGGCCATGCAGAATCCACAGATAATTGTGGGCTTTTACTCAGAAATGTAAGAGGTTACAAGTCAAGATGAGAAAATATGATCCTATTGTTCACAACAGTGCCTCTTCTGAGCCAAGCTGGTGGTCATGTCTCTTTTCAGTCCCCAGCTCTTAGCCAAAACAACCTCTTGGTCTCAGACAAGTGTTACAAAGCTTGTCTTCTTTCAAAACCAAACCACACTACTGCCACTGGGTTGTGTTATAGAGATGTTATAGGACAGGGTAGAATTGCCTTTGTGACTTTCCAAGACTGTAACTCTTTATGGGAGTAGAAATTCCAGTCTTTTTTCCCTCAGAGAAGCTGGTTTCAAGCTTATGCCCTTGTGGATCACAGTCCAATGGATCCACTCTGGGACTCCTGAAATCTCCACAAATGCTGATACTTTCCCAAAGAGCACCTGATACTACAAGGTAAAGTCCTACACAAAGATACTAAGCCTTACTTTTTCTTTTGTCTTGATACCATTTCTTTGCCTTCTGTTCTTCTGCTTTGTGTCATGGTCTTAGCAGTGCTTCTCTTCATGCAGGAACTTTGGTCAACTCTATTTTTGGCTTTTCCTTCTTGGTGGTCATGGGGTTTTATTTTCCTGCTTCTGAAGTGGATCATTTCATATAGCTTCTTTGTATGATCCTCCCCAGTGATTTGGTGTGAGTTACAAAGACAAAGGAAAAAAGAGCTATAGAAAACAATTTCACTTCTCGGCACACAGTCATTAAGATCCATTGACTGGCCCTCTAGAACCAAGTGAAATCTTCTGAAGGAAATAATCTTAAAAGGATTGCTATGAAGATAATATCGGATGCATTGCTTGCATTCGGGACACTGAGATCTACATTTCACATTTCTTGTCTCCTGTGTTATGCATGAGATTGATACTGAATGGCATTTTTATACATGAGAAAACAGAAATCTGAAGAATTGAAGTGAGAGGTTCCCAAACAGGTGGCATCATCTGTAGCAGTAAGACTTTCCAGGTGATGCTGATGGGTGCTAATTCCATGACTGTCATAGGAGAACTATCCTACATAGTATTCAACGGCCTGTGTTTCAGAAATAGATCACCAGGTGGCTTTTCTAAAGATCCTCTGGGTAGATTCTTCACTTTGGTTGATAGTCAATTGCATTGGCCACCCATGCCCTGCACCATCTCATTGCTTATTCAAAACAAAACACAAACAAGTTCTTGGATCTATCTTCAGAGATTCTGTTTTAAGGCTTTCAAGTGGATCCCAGATCTCTGTGGGTTAAGTCAAGCAATTGTGATGTGTGACTAGGTATACTGTATGCCATAACATGACCAAGGTTATACTTTCTAGTTGATGGGACCAGTATCTATTCTAATTCTCTATGCTCCCCCAAACCCATATCGCAACATAATGCTTGTGAGAATTGAACAAGAAAAATTTTTTAAAAATGACTGCAGTCATTCCTTATTTTGCTCTAGTTGCTGTTATCAGTTTAACAATCACAAAAATCACATATCCTTTCAAGTCTACATTTCTTGCCAAAGGGGAAGGAAAACATTTTCCTTCTATAGATGACTCTGTCTATTTTAGACCTACCACTGGGCTATTTAAATGCTCACTGTCCTATGCTAAGTTTGGTAAGTGACCTTGGACTGGTTATCTGCTTGCAAGTGAAATTACGAGAACAAAACACATTCACTAGAGTGTGGAAGGTCAGTTATCCTTAATAAAGGGTTTTCAGCTATGTGAAATTGGAAAAGAAATGATGTATTCTGAAGCCATTTTCATCCTATTAGCTTAAGTCAAGATGAATAAAGGCAAATGCAGCTTCAAAGATTAGCTTTCAAATCTGTTGTGTTTCAAAGGGGCTTACTTGACGCTTTATACCACCTTTGCTTTCTTTTCAATCATCTTGGGAGCTTAAAGGTGGAACATTCACATTGACTGAGACGAGATGTGTACTTTTCGTGTTACTCTATGACAAGACAGACAGCTCAGGTTTTCATCTCTACTGATCATTTGACAAAGGATAAGTTCGTTTTTGTCTCTGAGACACCCATCATCTGTCTTCTTCAAGACACAAAGCAACATAAGTTCCTGATGCCATCTGACGTTTAACTCAGGAATGGGAACAAGGTTACTTTAGCCAGTGGAATTAGGATTTCTTAAGTTGTTCAGTCCTATGACTTGGGCATTAAAGTGTGTACCAGGATAGCCTACCAAGGAGAAGGATTCTCCAATTAACAGGGAAAGGATGATACTTCTTTAAAGTATAGATTGCATTTAGTTATACTCTTTTTGCTAGTTTCTACTGAGGTAAGGCCAACTTATGAAGAACTTATATATAGCATCAGTCTCTTACATTTTTATAATTGCAAATATGTTTGAGTTCACCCTTTGTCTATGATACCAATCTACCTATCTTACTGTGGGTTTCCCTCATTCTAATAATGTGTTCCAGAATTCCCGAGAGTGCCGTGGAGTAGGTGCTAGGTTGCTAACTACTGGGTCAAAATTTCAAATCTCCTCTGTGGCTATTTGCTACCCTAAAGATTTACAGTCTTGGAAACCTGATACAAGGTTTCTATGAGTTGGAATAGACTAGATAGCTCTGGGGTTGAAAGTTGTTGTTTTTTTATGACATTCTGTAAGAAGAGAATAGGAGCAGCACTTGATCTCCTCTGCCTTTATAAAGGAGCAGAATGGAACACATCAGCCTAAGGCCTATTCCTGACAGGCTGAGGCCATATCTTCAACCTTCAACCTTCCTTAACAATTCCCACATCACGGGTCTCTACTAAGGCACTCTCAATTTTCCTGCTGGGTTTGATAACAGCAATTACCAGGAAAAAAATCCTTTCAGATCATATTTATTATTATGAGGCTTTTGAGGGAAGTTAAAAGGTTACAATTCAAGTTCAGAAATGCTCAAAACATAGTTCTCTGGTCAAAACAGTTCCTCTCTGCCATGCATGCAGGCCGGTTTTTCTCTGTCCTTCAGCCCCTTGGTCTGGCCTCAGCCCCATTCAGGCAGTGATACCATGCTCCTTTGTACTACTGAGGAAAGCCCAAAGGCCTGATACTCTACAGCAATACGTTTAAACTCCCTGAGCTAACAGTTAGGTTCCCAGGGATACCCCACTTAGCAAGTAGATCTCCTGCACAGAGACATTGCTTTTCCCTTGCTCTGTGGACCAAGACTTCCACCACGCTGTCTTGTTTTCTGACTCGTTGTTACTTTGCTACAATTCCACTGTCTCTGGTGCCACAGCTTTCTGTCCTGTGTCAAGGAACTTCAAAGTGTTAAGGATCTTGAAATTCAAAGGATGTGCTTGATTTCTGGCTCTTTCTTGAGAGTGGTAAAATTGCTCCCTTCTCATTTTAGAGTTCCAAATTTTTACAATCACAACTGTTGTTGTTTTGGGTGCCATCATATCATTTATGACCCAAAGAGATCCTCCACAATTTATGCACAACGCAAGGAAACACTGCACAATATTGTGTCGTCTGCGCGGTTCCATGCCCGACTCCCTATGTCAATCCATCTCACTAAGGGCCTTCCTCTTTTTCACTGCCCCTCCACTTCACCAAACATGATGCTCTCAGGGATTGGTCTCTCCTTACAAAATGTCCAAACTGTGGAAGACAAAGTTTTGCCATCCTTGACTCTGAGATGCTCTCTGGCCACCCCTCTTCCAAACCAGAGATTTGTCCTCTTGATGGTCCATGGTTCTTTCAATGTCCTTTCCTAGCACCATGATTCAAGTACATGGACTCTTCTTCAGTCTTTCTTATTCAATGTCCAACTTTCACATGCATATGAGGCAAATGAAAATGCTGGAGTGTTTAGCATGTCATAATATATATAATTATCTTTTAAAAGTTAGGATGGGGGCTGAGCTCCGGTGGCATAAGTGGTTGAGTGAGGGACTGCAACCTGCGGGCTTGGAGGTTCACATCCAGTGGCGACTCTCAGGAACAGCACTGGGTAGCGCCCATGATTGGGAAAATAAAATTTGTACTGGAACATTCTTCACAACAGATTTATTACTTGGCCAACTTTTGTCAAAGTAATCGTTAAGGATCTGGTGATCGCTTTCCTTCACTTTTTTGTCCATCAATATCAAACAGCCTGCTATGTAAATAGGAGATAAAATTTCATTTGTGTATAATTTCCATTTGGCTCACTTAGGTTGTGATACATTTTCTTTGCTTGCGTGCATATTTACTGCTTTTGAAGGACTTATTCCTTCAATTAGTTTTTGATTGAAAAATGGTTGGAGAGTGTTGTAAGAAGTTTCCACATTTCTGTAGCATTTTGTCTTTTCTCTTAGAGGCCAATTTTATACTAGATGTAGATGCCTGATTCCACAAAGAATAAGTTTTCTTAGATGATGGATATACAAAAACCTTTCTTCCTTTTTGACAGGAGAATGTAATTTAATTTTCAAAATGGGTTGAATCAGGCACATGGTGGCCCTTAAAGTAACAGGCCTGACTCTTCAATACTTTAAAGAGGTCTTGCACAGCAGATTCAAATAGTGCACCTCATCTTTTGTTCTCTTGATTGCTGCTTCCACGAATATTAATTGTGGATCCATGCAAGAAAAATCCTTGACAACTTCAGCCTTTACTCCATTTATCATGATGTTACCTATTAGTCTGATTGTGAGGATTTTGGTCTTTTTTGCATTGAGTCATAAACATCCTGAAGCCTGCATGTACTGCTTTAACATTTTTGGATGATTTTAAGCTAAAATTTACTTACATGTTATGTTATTGATATTGTTCTATAACTTGAACATTTTGTTTTGTCACCATTCTTTGGAATGGACACAATTATGGATCTTTTCCAGTTGATTGGCTAAGTTATTGTCTTCCAAATTTACTGGTATAGATGAATGGGTGCTCCAGTGATTCATCACTGTGTTGCAATATTTTCAATTGGTATACCATCAATTCCTGAAGACTTATTTTTGGCGAACGCATTCACTGTCATTTGAACTTCTTCCTTCAGCTCCATTGGTCCTTGCCCATATACTTGTATATTATTGCCAATCACAACTCAATCAACATCACAATTAGTCCTGTTAACCATTATATATAACCAAAAAATATAATCTGATTTGACACTGTTCCCTGAATTGCTCATACCCAGATACATCAAGAAAAAGGAAAATATTCCCCAAGTACAACAATTCACCAAGATGTTTGGACAGAGGTACAAAGACTGTGGTTGGAAGAGTCATATTAAATAATTGAATGCACCAGTGTGCATTTCCAGAGAAATCAAGTGAACTAAAAATTTCCATTGTCTAATTTCAGAAAGGATTGTCAGAATTTCCTTCCAAATCTTCATTCACAAAAACACTGCACTTAGGTGTGCTCCTACTGAGAGTATACACAGGAGAACATGGTGGAGGGGAGCAATTTCTGTGAGTACAATTTAATGACATTGATTGCACTCTTTAAGTCGTTCAACCATTCTCAGTTTTTCCCTCACCCCAGTTTTTCCTCATCAATTAACATAAAATCACTGTTTCTAGGTTTTCTATTTAATCTTTCAAGTTGCTTTGTTGCTCTAACCCTATATATATAGAACACTTGACTAAGCCAAGTATTTTGTTGTCTATACAAGAAATACTGAAGACAGACTTTGACTAAATGGCTAGAAAACATCCCTATCTGTAACCATTCCAAAGAACGGTAGTCCCAAAATACACACATATGCAAATTATAGAGCAATATTTTTGATAACCTAATAATGATTGCACTTGTACATTGACAGGGAGCTGCCAGAGTTTCAGGTCAGATTTAGAAGATGAGAAAAAAGGAATAACAATACTTCTGGCAGATGATCTTGGCTCAAATCAGAGGATACTAGAAATCTACTTACTTGTATTTTGTTTACTTTGATAACACATCTGACTGTCAGGAACATACCAAACCTTCAGAAGAATAGCGATTCCAAAATACTTCATTGTGCTACTGTGAAATGTGTACTTGGACCAAGAGGCTGGCTATGAACAGAATAGGGAAATACTGTGTGGTTTAAAATCAAGAAAAGTGTGCCCCAGTGTTCTATCTTCTCACCAAACTTGTTGAATCTGTGTTTTATACATCTAACTTAGAATCTGGTTTGTTTGAAGAAGAAGGTGCTATTGCAATTGGAGAAAGGCTTACTAACCTGCCATATGCAGATGATACAATTTTGCTTGCTGAAAGTAGGAGGGCTTGAAGCATTTGCTGATGAAGATTAGGGGTTGCGGTCTTCAGTTTATAATTCAATGTAAAGAAAACAAAAATTCTCACAGCTGGAGAAATAGGTAGCATCATGATGAACAGCAAAAGTTAATGTTGTTAATAATTTTGTATTACATGTATCCACAATCAACACTTACGACAACAGCATTCAAGAGATCAAATGACGCATTGCATTGGATGAATTTGCTGCACTAGACCTCTTTAAAGTGGAAAAACAAGAGTGTTACATTAAGACAGATGGTGCTCCTGATTCAAGCCAGGGTGCTTTCAATTGCCCCGGAGGTATGAGAAGGTTGGACATCGAATAAAGAAGATCTAAGTCGATACACTTGAACTATGGTGCTGGCAAAGAATACTGAAAATTCCATGAGCTGCCAAAAGAACAAACAAATCTGTCTTTGAAGAAGTACAACCAAAAAGCTATGGTTCTTAGAGGGAAGGATGATTGAACATCAGGAGAGACCAGTCCGTAGAGAAGGGCTTCATACTTGGTAAAGTGGAGGGGTAGCTCCAAAGAGGAAGGTCCTCCACAAGATGGATGGCCATGGTGACTGTGACAGTAGACCCAAACCAAGAAAAGTGTGAGAGCAGCCAGGACTGGGTGGTGTATGTGTGTGTGTGTATATATATATATATATATAGAGAGAGAGAGAGAGACATCTTAAAAGAGAGCAATGCTTATGGTGGATATTCTTTGCTAGTTAAGCTAAGCTACTGTTCCATTTTAAGGAATTTCATGGGATGTTTTTGGTTTAATTTTATGGTTTAAAGATTACCTCTGTGTATTGTGTCAGGGATTTACCCAGGGTGCATGGACCCAGAAATTCTGTTCTAGGTTTTCCCCTTTGTGATCCCCTGTGTGAATCTTTGATAAAAAAAAACAAAAAACAAAAAACCTTCCAGTTATGGTCACTGGGCACACCCGAGTCATTCATGGTAAAAGAAGCAATTGCTCTCAGAAGCAATGAAGCACAAACCATAAAACCAAACTCACTGCCATTGAGTTGATTTCATTTCTTTCTTCCCATTCCTGATTTTACATCTTTCTTCATTCATTCATCTATCCATGGGCATTATTAGATTGTTTTCTTCTTTTATCTATTGTGCTCCAAAGAATATTGATGTTTGAATTTCTGCCTTGAGTCTCTTTCTTCCAGTCTTTTGGAATCATTGAATTATATGGTAGTTTTAGTTTTATTGAGGAAGCATCAATAAAACTTTATTTATTTATTCCATATTGGATATATCATTTTGTATCTTCACCAGTAATAGATCAGCCTTCTTATTTACATATATTCTCCTAATATCTGTTATTTTCTTTATTTTCCTTCTCACTCTCATTATTTGTTAATCTTAGTAAAATTTCATTATCTTAATAGTAGTGAAATAGTATGTCATTAATATCAGGGTTTGCATATCTTGGATAATAGATCACCTTGAGCATTTTTAATGTGTTTGGTGGTCATTTAAAAATCTACTTTGCTAACATGTCTGTTCAAGGTCTTTGCCCATTTTATGATTCCCTTATTTTTCTCTTTGTTATTAAGTTGTTGAAAAGCCTTATATGTATTTTGGTTATTTGATTCTTGTTGATGTGTTTTCCAAATATATTATGTCAGGCAGTAAGTTATTTTTTTACTTTTATTGGAAAACTTTCTTGATGCTTGCATAAAATTTTAAAGTATTTATTATGTCTATTTATTAGTGAGTTTTTTCCCATTGTGTTTTTGGTCGTTGTATTAGATAACCACTGGTTAAAAAGAGGCCTAGTATACCATGAATTTACTTTTAAGTATTTTATGGTTCCAGTTTTTGCATTTAGGTCTGCAATTCATTTTGAATTTGTTTTTGTTTGCAGTGGGAGGCATAATTTCATTTTTTTGCATGTGGAAATCCAATTTTACTGATGCCATTTATGAAAATGATTTATTATTCTTGTCAGAGATCATCTGACCATAACTGTGTGAATTTACTTTTGCACTTTCAATTCTATTCCTTTGGTTTATGTGTCTAAGAATAATGTCAGGCATTGTTGATTACTGTAGCTATATTATATACGCTAACATCAGAAACTGTGAATTTTTACTTTGTTGGTGTCTTTAGACAGTGCTATAGCTATTCTGGACCTCTGTTGACTTCAGATAGCATATAGAACTGGTTTTTCTATTTCAGTAAACATGGATGTTAGAAATTTAGATGAAATTGTATTTAACCTCTAGATCACGTTATATAGTATTGACACCTTAACAATAAAATTTTCCAAACCGTGACATGGAACAGATTTCTTTTGGCAAGGCTTTATACTTTTCATTGTATAAGTCCTTTTAATCCCTGGTTACATTTTATTCTCTTGGATGTTAGTGTCACAGAAGAAAGATAAGGCTTTCTGCACCCTTAAAGATTTGTGGTCTCAAAGCTTCTGTTGCTATTGGTTGGAATTGACTCAATGTTTCTCAGTGGCAGTGGGTTTTGTCTCTTTGAAGAAGCTATTGGAAGTAGAACAAACTCTCTAGTTTCCCTTTCAGATGTCTCATAACTGGTGAATAAAAATCCAACTGACTTTTATTTGTTTATCTTGTGCCTGGCAGATTTGTTAAATTCCTCTATAACTCTAGAGGCTTTCCTTCCCTGGGAGCTTTTGAATCAGATTCCTTGGGATTTTCTGTAAATTGAGTCATATTATCCTCCATCAATACAAATAATTTTACTTTTACTTTTACTTTTACTTTTATTTCCAGTCTGGATAGACTTCTTTCTTTGTACCTTCCTTCTACTGTTTTTCTTTCTTATCTTAATGGCCCAGATAGGATTTTTAATACAATATTAAGGAGAAGTGGTAAGAAGGGGCATCCATGTTGCTTTTTTAAAGAAGGAAGCGTTCCAATTAGCTCCATTCAGAATAGGTTGGCTCCTGGTTCTCCCTATGTTTCCTGCACATATTGATGGATGCCTCCTCCACTCCAGCCTTCATGAGAGTTTTTAATCAAGGAGGGTTGGGTTTTGTCAGATGCTTTCCTGCATCCATAACCAAAACCAAACAAATAAGCAAATTCACTGCCGCTGAATCAGTATCAACTCATGGTGTCATTAGGGGACAGAGTAGCCCTTGTACTTGTTGGCTTCCAAGGCAATAAATCTTCGTGAGAGCCAAAAGTCTCACCTTTATCTCTTGAAGTGACTAGTAGTTTTGAACTAATGACCTTGCAGTTGGCAGCCCAATGGATAGTGAACTTATACCAATAGAACTTCTTAGTGCAACCATGGGGGTGATTGTGTGCCTCTTTCCCTTTATTCTATCGTTGTAGTATATGATACTCATTGCTTTCTAACATTGAGCCATCGCTGCATATCTGGTATCAATTCCTATTAGCTATGCATATGAAAGTTTTTGGGTTCTGAATACTAGTATTTTGTGAAGGATTTTTGCATTTATATTCTTTTTTTTTGCATTTATATTCTTAAGGGATGTTGGTCTCTCATTTTCTTTTGTTGCAAGATATTTGTCTTATTTTAGTATTAGGTTTAGGTTTGCTGAATAGATGGGTTGAAGCAGGGTTGGTGTCATTTATTTTATAAATAATTTGGGTCTGCTGGAATTTGAAATACTAGTGGCATAGCTTCCAGGATGATAGAAAAGGATAAGCTATCACAGTATGAAAAAGTGATGTACTGATTTCTATAGAACCCAGAAATCATCTCACTCCAAGGTACAATAGAGGAACAACAGGGAGGACAGTTTTCTTTTCCAATGAAAAATATATACTTATATAATTTTTGATATTAACAGTAGACAACACCTTGTGCTTTCTCTAGAAATCTCAGATATTCTGGAACAAAGTCTGGCATTTCACTTTTAAATATGCCAGTTTGTCTTAATTTTTGGAAGAGAAATTAAATCTCGTCTCTACCAGATGTGTAGAAAGAAGGAAATGGGTAGGAAGAATTACCACGAATGCCTTCAAAAACATGGATTAAATTTCGAATCATTTGCCAACAACTCTCAAATCCCTAGTAGTAGATGGGACTTTGGGAATGGAGTAATGCTGTGTTACAAAGAGTGTTGTGTGCTCAGCTAAATCGTTCCAACCTGTGTTTTCCTTAATTTAGCAGACATTGGTAGTCTTAGGACAGAAATCTAAGGGTGTATATGCTGCAGAGCTATGTTTTTTAAGTCAGCATGCTCTTCTTTCTAGGGTGTCTAACAATAAAAAGGGACACTCCAATGATTGGTGTCATAAAAATTCTCCCTTTACTAACATGTGTTTTTTAAATCTTATGCTTTGGTCTTAGATCTACCACACTTCAATCTCTCAGATATATCTCTCTCACCTCCACGTCTCACCCCCAATTTCCAATCATCTAATTTAGGAACTAGTGGTTCAGGTTAGAATTCTTGCTTTTCATGCGAGAAGCTTGATTGTGATTTCCTGCTACCTGTCTTCCAGGGCTAGATAGCATGCGCCTGCTGTGGTAGATTTCAGCAGAGCTTCCAGACTATGACACACTAAGAAGCAAGGCCTAGCTATCTGCATCTGAAAATCGGTAAAAGAAACCCTGTGGATTAGAAAGTGTGTGTGTGTGGGGAGGGGGAGGGGGCACTTGATCTACAACTCACCACAGGATGTTGCAGGAACAAGGAATATTTTGTCCCATGATGTGGGAGGTCAGCATGAGTTTGGAACAGCTGGATGCCAACAAAATGTTAGGCCAACTAGGTTTTCACAAATTGTATCTCTTTCCACACAGTTCACCCCTGAACTGGATTTTCCTGTAATCGACCATTCTGGGGATACTTTCATTACTTCACCTTCAGCCTTCGAGTGCTTTCCACTGTGTCAATTGACTCTGTCCTTGGTGAGGTCTCTCAGGGAGGCCTCATTTAGTTTTATTTTCTATCAGAAAATCAGACAATTAGATCGAAAACTCCATTGTCTTCATTTGCATTATAGCAAATTATGTGACTTTTAGACATTAATATGAAATACAATTTATTTTTTATGTCTTTAATGGAGAGATGGTGAAAATATCAAAATTCCAAATCATGACCAGAGAGCTAAGCTATCCCTTTCCTAAACCTCCTTTCTGTCCTCCATATTCCTTACCTTGAGAAGGACATAGTCCAGAATTATTTCAACACCAAATACCTGCTTTTATTAATTTTTTCTGGTTCCACTTCTAATCTCTTCTTATTTTTTCTGTGCAACATTAGACTGAAAAATATGTGATAGAAAAAGTATTTTTAAAATCATTTTATTGGGGGCTCACACAACTTTTATCACAATCAATACATACATCTACTATATGTAAACCACATTTGTAATTTTGTGCCATCATCATTCTGGAAACATGCTTCTATTTAAGCTCTTGTTATCAGCTCCTTATATTTTCCCTCCTGCCCCACTCCCCCTTCCTCATGAACACTTGATTAGTAACACTTGTTACTACTCTGTACCTTGACTGGCTCTGCCCCTCCCCGCAACCCTTTTGTAAGGGGATGGTGGAGGGAAGGTGGAGTAGAAAGGGGGAACCAATTGTAGGCATCTGGGGTACAGACAACAGGGAAGTGGGTGAAGACCAGAAGCACAATGGACAGTGTATGATATGACAAAATAATGATAATTATTTTGGACTTGGAGTTGAATACAAAAATTAGAAAGCATTACCATACCAAGTACTGGTAACTATTTTGATAAATAGTTTTTAAGTTAAAAAAATGTGTTATCTTTTATCTTTATCTTTTATCTTTTAAACTCACTGTCATTGAGTGGATTCCAACCCATAGTGTGCCCATCAGAAATGGCAGAACTGTTCCCCGGGGGTTTCTGAGTCTCTTTATAGGAGTAGAAAGCCTCATTTTTCTAATTTTAGTTACCGCCCCATATGGTTTATTTTAATCCTGGATTTCGTATTTGGAAACACATTTAAAACAATAACAACAACAAAACAAAACAAGACTGAACACAAAATAAAACAGAAATCTCAATCCATGTGAAATGGAAGATAAAAGCTTGCATGGGCCTGCTTCCCACTGTTATCATCTAGGTTCCGTTCTAGAGCATCTCATATCTATATTACGGTCAGAGATAATCTGTCCTGAATTTTCCCTCTTCTCTTTGTTCTATATAAGTATAAGAATTATATATTGTCATTATACTCTATGTTTTGAAAAAATCAAGAAATTTCTCCAATTGAAATATATTCCTAATTCCTGAACTAACCATTCAAGTCTCCCACACCACTGGACACCTATCTTCTATCTTACCTCCCTGAACATCTAAAATGCATGATTGATCGGCTATCTTTACTTTAGGGCTTTCACTTTCTTGGAATGCCTTCCACTCTTTTCCTCTATCCTAGATGAAATCCTTTATCAAACTTGACTGCAACTTGAGAATCCCTTCTGACGTTCCAGTTTATAACATTTATTAGTAAAAATTGTTTTACATTTTTTTCATGTGAATTGAATGCTTTCTTCTCATGTTACTTCTCTCTTGATAGGGATATTCTATCTTCCCTACTAAATGGTATATTCCTCTAGTGTATAAGCTTTCTCTTATGCCTCTTTGAACTTTTTCTTAGGTTTCTTTGACTTGAGGCTGTAAAAAGAAAAACTGTAAATGAAAATAATCATAGAAGCATTCTCTGGGCACATACCATTTGTCAGGCGTGTGTTGGGTATTGTATGTGTATTTTCTAATTTGTCTCTTAATATTATGGAACAATGGAGGCAACATTACCAGTTCCATTTTGTACCTACGCCAACAGAAACTTAAAGGAGGAAAACAACTTGTCTGGAGTCACCAAACTAGGAAATTTATCAAGTCAGCCTTTTAACTTTGGTATTACTTTGGCAGAGTTTAAACTCAACCTGTAGTATCTTGGATTCCCCTGTTCTTTGCTTAATGTAATGCCCTAATATATTCATATAGATCCAAAGAAATTTTGAGAGTCAGCAAATACAAATTATTGTCCATATAGCTTCTTTATCGGTGTGCTAAAAACAAATGTGGTGAAGAAAGCTGATGGTGCCCAGTTATCAAAAGATGTAGCATCTTAAAGTTTTGAAAAGAAACAAGTAGTCATCTAGCTTAGAAACAACAAAGCCCACATGGAAGAAGCACACCAGCCTGTGAAACCACGAGGTATCAAAGGGACCAGGTAGTAGATATCAAAGAACTAAGACTTCTATTATTGTAAATGAAGGGGAGTATGGATTGGGGATCCAAAGCCCATCTGTAGCTAAAGGGGCATCCCCTCACAGAAGGGTCACAGGAAGGAGACGAGGCAGTCAGGGTACAGTGTAGCAACAATGAAATACGCAACTTCTCTCTGGTTCTTAAATGCTTCCTCCCCCCATACTATTATGATCTCAATTCTACCTTACATATCCAGCTAGACCAGAGGATGTACATTGGTACAGATAGGAACTAGAAACATGGGGGATCCAGGGCAGATTATCCTGTCAGGACCAGTGGTGAGAGTGGCGATACCACGAGGGTGGAGTAGAAAAGAGGAACTGATTATATGAATCTACATATAACCTCTTTCCTGGGGTATGGACAACAGGGAGATGGGTAAAAAGAGACATCAGACAGTGTTTGATATGACAAAATAATGATAATTTCTAATTATCAAGGGTCCATGAGGGAGGGGCAGGGGGGAGGCAGGGAAAAATGAGGAGCTAATAGCAAGGGCTTAAGTAGAAAGCAAATTTTTTGAGAATGATGATAGCAACAACTGTACATATGTGCTTGGCATACAATGGATGTAAGTATGGGTTGTGATAAGAGTTGTATGGGCTCCAATAAAATGATATTTTAAAAAAGATCATAAGAATCCATCCACCATCCAGAGAGCTAACAATCATGTCACATTAAATGATATTTTTAAATAAAAACAAACAACTAAAGCAACCTGAAGTAGCTGACTTGAAATGAACTACTTCCTGTGGAGGCACAGAACATTCATTCTCAGGAATTCTTGTGCAGTCAGTCATCATGAAGGATTATGTTTTAGATTAAAGATAATGTCACATTTCTTTTTAGTTTTTTCATTGAGAGGTCAAATCATTTTTCCTCTTTGTCAATAGGAAGAGGCCTAGTAAGTTACATGACTAATATAAAATGGGAGAAATGAATTCAGTGTCACTTGCCACGGCCAGAACTTATGAGGCTGATAACACTCACTTCCTCTTTTAGGAACACATTTTGCAGGAATGTGATCCACTCTGAAAGAAGTCCAACCAATCTGAAGTAGTCATGATGAAAACTCACATGTCAGGCCTCCAGGCAACAGCCACAGTTGAGTTAGTTGTACATTCCAGTCAACCCCACTAAAGCACCAAACACGAGACATCAACACATGAGAATGAAGTCATTGCTTTTGCTCCAGATCAGCCCACCTGACAGCTGAATGTTAGAAAATACTTTTAGTCAACTACATATAAAACCTGAATGTCACCCATCCTAGCTTGATTTTGCTTCTAACTCACAAGCTCATGAGCTATAATAAAATAGCTATTTTAAGACACTAAATTTTGGAATAGCCTGCTATATATTGGTAGTTGCAACAGACCCAAACCATTGGTTGTTCACCAGAAACTACTTTGCCTGGTTTCACAAGGCCAAGTGAACTCACTTTTTTTTTTCTGTTGCTGAAAAGGTTATGTGTCTCTTTTCCCTTTTTGCGTACTGACTTTCTGTTTTCTGGCATATGTAGTCATACTCTAAAGCTCTAATATATGCATACTTCTAATTCAAGAGATAATGGAAATTAAGTATTACCTCTAGTTTCAATGTTAATATTCCACAGGAAAAAAAATCTATGTTGGGCCCACTTTGTGTCATTTTTTCAACTATTGCTTTAATAAATGGTAGAAAAGAATGAGAAACCATAAGTACAAATATGGTCCCCTAAAAATGCATATGGTCTGGGGACGAAGCAGTTTTTGAGAAATAATCAGTTGTGCTTTATTTAAAGCTGTTTTCCTTACTTCCTGATCTTCAAATGGCTCTATTCTCTGCTTCTAGCCTGTGGAGTGTATTAGCCTCCTAGAATGCCTCACATGCTCTTTAGCACAATATTGACTTATTGAATAGCTTCCATTACTCATCAACCCCAGGAGTTCCCTGAGAAGCACAGAAAATTGGTACCCCAGGCCAGCCTCCTAATTCTGTATCCTTTACTTACAAAAACAATATCACCAACAACATTCCTTTGAAATGCGAACCCAGCAGAGAGTAGCATTGTAGTCATCAAGTTGCCATGGAGTCTATTCTATATCATAACGATCCTATAGGAAAATGGAATTGTCTTTTGGTGTTCTGAGGTGATTCATCTTAATGGAAGCAGAAAGCCTCATGTTTCTCTTGTGAATGGGGCTGGTGGATTTGAATTTCTGGTCATGGGGTTAGCAGCCCAACCTGTTGCCCATGAGGCTGCCATGGGTCCCAGCATAGTAATTAGGAAGAAATAGTAACAGGATAAAGTCTTATAATTCAATATTTCCACGACTTTAATCAATCATTGACACCTTTCAGATTTGAGGTTGTTTTCATATACATTTATCTTAACGTGTGCATTTTTTTTCTTAAAATTCCCTATAAAATATATATGCTTTTCTTTTAGAGTAACTTTCATTACCATAAATGGAAAGCCAACAAAAACAACCATCAATAAAGGGAAATTGAAAAAGCAAATAGAGTGAAATAAATGTCTGTTTTTTAGTTGTAAGGACTATTTCCCACTGAAGACTCTGAAATGGTGATAAAATTAGCTAATATTAAAGAGTTACTGATGTCACATTATCACCAAATTGGGTGTTCTGAAATTATTCAAGAATAAAACAAATACAAGAAAGAATACTAGTGTCGTTATATTATTTACTATTATGTCTTCATAGAGATAACATGTCTTTTTTGTACCTAACACTCATATGCTTAATTTTAGGGAAATTTGGATTAGTGCTCTAAAGAGCAACCTCTTGAGTTAGAGTTCCTGAGTTAAATTCCATGTAACCACTAACTAAGCTGTGTGAGCTTGGGAAGATTATTTCTCCTCTCAAAACTTTTTCATAAAGTTGTCATTTAGATTAAATGAAGTAACCCATGCATATGACTAATAACGAGACTCTATCAAGGACTTGACACAAGACTTGTGTCAATAGATACAATTTTTAGTACGTGTTTCATGTTACACCATGCTCACCAGTAGTTAGGAAATGAAGGGAGGTGTTTCTCTCATTCTGGAATATTTCATTGTCAATTTCAGGAATTTATCAAAATTAGTTAAGGACTTAGTTGGTAATTGAAATTGCTGATGGTTCAAATCTATCCACAGCTCCTTGAGAGAAAGCTCTGTTTGCTCATACTAAAGAAAACCCTCTTAAGTCATTCTATTCTGTCACATGAGGCTATTGTGATTGAAACAATACCCGTTAACAGCAATAGCTATGATTTTTCATTCTGATTACATAAGAGGGGTGCAGGTACAAATTCTCTAACTTCTTATAGAATCCAGGAGTCAAAAATCCCTTGAATTAGATACAAGCGTGTGCCTTTGTACCATGCTCCACGTGCGACTTTGATTCCAGCCATCATTGAAATCACAAGTTTTTCTGTTAGCTGTTTTGTGGTGGCTGCTGTAATGCTGGAATTATGTCACTAATATTCGAAAAGCCTGCAGGGTCACCCCAAATGAACAGGTTTCAGTAGCTCCCACACTGAAAACAGGCAACAAATGAGGAATAGGCTATACATCTGAGGAATTAGCCACTAAAAACCTTATGGGCAGTATCATACATTGTCTAATATTGAAAACTTCGTGAAAAGAAGAACATTGTCAAAAAAGGTGGCAGAAAATGAGGCCCTCAGATTAACTGAGGAGAGGCCTTCTCCAGTTAGAATGGATGATAATTACTTGGAAAGACAAAATCTACATAAGTAAAGCCTGTGCAAAAATCTATCAATAATTGGAATTTGGAATGTATGAAGTATGAATCTGGGAAAAATTAGAAATCAACACAAATGAAATGGAATACTCAAAAACCGACAAATAAAGAATCAGTGAGCTCAAATTGGACTTGAATTTTGAGACCATGTCAGTTTTGAATGAGAAATTCATAGTTTACTATGCTGAGATAAAACAATCAAGAAGGATTGCATTGCACTCATTGTCACAAAGGACATTTGAAGATCAATAATGAAGGAAAGTGGTCTTAGTTATAGGATAACGTCTACATCTGCTGAAGGAAATGCGATCAATACATCTGTCATTCAAATTTATCAAACACAAAAATGAATGTTGCAAAATTGAATATTGACAATTGTACCAATGTCTTCTATAAGAAATTGAACAAACAACAAATCAAGATACATTGATAATTATTCATGATTGGAATGCATACATTGGAAACAAAGAACGACCAATAGTTGGAAAAGACCATCGTAGAGATAGAAAGTAAGCTGGAAATCACAAGACAGAATTATTTAAGACCAATGGCTTTTTCTTTAAAAAAAAAAATCATTTAGGGCTGACCACTTGTGGCATGTGGTTGAGTGCAGGACTGTGGCCTGTGGGCTTGGCGGTTCAAATCCAGTGGTGGCTCTCAGGAGCAGCGCTGGGTAGCTCCCATGAACACCAGAGGGGAGTGATGCAAAAAAAATAATTTAATTGTGAGCTCACCAATCAATACATACATGTATTATAAGAAAACCACACTTTTACATTTGCTGCCATCATCATTCTCAAAACATACTCCTTCTACGTAAGCCCTTGGTATCAGCTCCTCATATTTCTCCTCCCTCCCCATGCCCCCTTCCTCACGAACCCTTGATAATTTATAAATTATCACTATTTTGTAAATTATTGATTATTTGCAAAGTATCATTATAGATCTTACACTTTTTTTTGTTGTCCCTTCACCCACTTCCCTATTGTCCGTACCCCAGGGAGGAGTTATATATAGATCCCTACAATTGGCTCCCCCCCCCCTCTACTCCACCTTCCTTCCACCCTCCCAGTATCACCACTCTCACCATTGGTGCTGAAGGCATCATCTTTCCTGAATTCCCCATGCTTCTGGCTCCTATCTGTAGCAATGTACATCCTCTGGTCTAGCTGGATTTGTTGGGTAGAATTAGAATCATGATAGTGGGTGGGAGGAATCATTTAAGAACTGGCTTGTCTCCTCCCCATGACCCTTCTGTAAGGGGATGTTGCTTTGCCTGCAGAAGAACTTTGGGTCCCCAGTCCGCAACCTCTCTCATTCTCAATGATATAATTTCTAGTTTTTTGATGCCTGATTGCTGATCCCTTCAACACCTCATGGTCACACAGGCTGGTGTGCTTCTTCCATTTGGGCTTTGTTGCTTCTCAGCTAGATGGCCGCTTGTTTACTTTAAAGCTTTTAAGGCCCTAGATCCTATATCTTTTGATAGCCGGGCACCATCAGCTTTCTTCACCACTTTTGCTTATGCATACATTTGTCTTCAGTGACCATTTTGAGAAGGTGAGCATCATGGAATGCCAATTTAATACAACAAAGTGTTCTTGCATTGAGGAAGTACTTGAGTGGAGGTCCTATGCCCAGTTACTGTCTTAATACTAACCCTATAAGTATATGCACATAGACCTATTTCCCCATATATATGGGGAATATATATATATATATATATATATATATTTACCTATGTACATGCCTGTATTTACACCTCTATAAATGCCCTTTATCTCCAACTTCTTTCCTTTATTTCCTTTTACTTTGCTCTGTCCCACTAATATGCTCAACCTTCATTTGGGTTTTAGTAATGTCTTTCTGTTACATTACTCTTGATGAATCCCTATCAGGCCTCTATCAATCCCTATCAGGCCCTATCACAACCTCCTTGTCACTGATTTTGGATTACTGGCTGTTCCCTTATTCCTGGGTCGATCAATACCACCTTCTTCCACCACTGCCCTCTCCCTCTCTGCATTGTACTCCTGGAACCATCAGTTCCATTGTTTTTCCTCCAGACTGTTCATCCAGAGTATCTTATCTAGATAGACTTGAGGAGATAATAATATGCACAAAAAACCAAGACATCATAAGATGAAGCAACCAAAGAAAACAAAACAATGACAACAACAAGAAAACTCCAATGTCCAGAAAAAATGTATAAACAAGTAAAAAAAATAATAATAAAAATAAAGACCCATAACTAGTTCAAGGTCTGTTCATTGACCTCTGGGAGTGTTCCCAGGTTGAGTCAGATAGGTGGCCTTAAAGTATATCCTTGGCACTCCCTAGGGAACTCCATGCTCTGCTCCCCCGCTGCACTCTTCGTGTTTTGCCTTGGTGTGATAGGGTCAGACAGTGTTCAAACCTGACTCTGCTTCTCCATTGTTGTCCCTGTAGGTCCTTGGGTCAGAGAGGGACATCGTGTTTCACAGTGGGGCCAGCCATATGGTCCTCTCTGTGCTGGCTGTTCTGAGTGAGGATACTATCCTCAAGTCTCGGTCAGCCAGGATGCACTGCACTCTCTCTTCCTCACCCTACATTTGTTCTCATGTGTGCTCTTATCAGACACACCCCTCTCCATGAACTGAAGCTTCAGTGCTGTACTCCAAAGCAAACACCACTGAGGGGGAGAGACAGTTGTCCACATAGTTGGGCTTGGGGTTGGGCCCTCAGGCTCTTCCACTGGCTCCCCCCTTCATGCTGTCATGCTGTATTCATATCCTGGAACACCGGGTTTAAGTTTGGTCTCTCTTCCCCTGTTGAGATATAAACAATACACTCCCCTTTGGTGTTACCCCATTCCCCCTCTACACATGGCCATCTCCCTATGCCCCATCCCACCCCCATGCCTCAGTAAGCTACCATAGGTAGCCTTGGATTTAGTCTGGTCCCTGCCATACTACTTGGGCCTTCCCCCAGGAATTTCCGTATAAAGTAGCCTTTTCCCTATGCCCCCTTTGCATTTTCTAAGCTTACCTCAGTGAACTCATGTTGTACATGTCCTATTATGCTTTGTTTACTTCACATAGCATAATTTCCTCCAGTTCTTTCCATGCGGCAATGTGCGTCATGCGTTCATCACTGCTTTTCCTCCATGCGTAGTACTCCATTGTATCTATGTACCACAGTTTTTTAATCTATTCATCAGCTGATGGAAATTTGGATTGTTTCCAACTCCTTGAAATTGTGAACTGTGCTGCGATGAACATTGGAGCACAGGTGTCTGACCTTCATTTGTTTCTTGCCTCTTATGGGTATATGCCCAGTAGGGAGATTTCTGGGTCCGATGGTATCTTGATTTCCATCTGTTTTAGGTATCACCAAATCAATTTTCATAGTGGCTGTACAAACCTATGGGTCCACCAACGGAGGGTAAGAATTCCTGTCTCCCCATAGCGCCTCTAACACTTGTTCCTTTCTGATTTTTGAATTGGGCTATATTTGAGAGTGTTTATATCTCGTTGTTTTGACTTGCGTTTCTCTTATAGCTAATGATCAAGGGCATTTTCTCATATGTTTATTGGCCATTTGGATTTCTGCCTCTGTGAAACTTATGTACAGGTCCTTTGCTCAATTCTTCAGTGGACAGTTTTGTTCTTGTTGGAAGCAATCAGCATGTTGTATATTTTAGCAGTTAGGCTTTTGTCTGATATGTCTTTGCTGAAGATGTTTTCCCAGTCTGTGGGCTCTCTTATAATTCTCTTGGTGAATTCTTTTGATGTACATGGGTGTTTTATCTTCAGAATATCCCACTTATCAATTTGTGCCTCCTCTGTGTTTGTATCCTTTCCTATTTCTGATAACCTGTGCCAAAGTTCTCAGGTTGCTCCCAATTCCCTGATTGGTGGCTCTAATAATTTGGGGTTTTGCTTGGAGGTCTGTGTCCACCTTGAGTTTATTCTTGTGCAAGGAGTGAGGTAAGGATCTTGTTTCATTTTTCTGCAGGTAGATATCCATTTTTTTTCAGCACCAATTGTTGAAAAGGGCATCTGCTTCCCATTTGTTATTTTTGGGACCCTTATCAAAGATAAGTTTCTGTATGCTAATGCTTTTATTTCTGGATTTTCAGTGCTTTTTCATTGATCTGAATATCTATCATTATGCCAATACCATGCTATTTTGACCACTGTGACTGTAAATATGTGCTAAATTCAGGTAAAGCAAGCCCTCCCACTAGACCATTGACTTTGTCATTACCAATAACTTTAACCCACGACACAAAAGATGACTGTACATATGGTGTTGTACAAATGGAATACACAGAAATTGAGTTGATTATATCTGCAGGAAGTGACAAAGGAGAAGCTCAATATTAACAGCTAAAAGCAGGCTATGAAATAACTGTAGAACAAACCACCAATTGCTACTAAATAAATTCAGGTTGAAGACAAAGAAAATTAAAACAAATATAATATTGATTCTTTTTCACTTGAATTTTGAGAATATGTCAATAAGAAATTTGATGCTTTGAGTACTAAAGGAAGAATATTCCTTGATCTAAATTTAACCTCCTCTCTGGGGTGTGGGCCACAGGGAATTCTGGGAAGGGAGATGTCAGACAGTATAAGATAAGAGAAAATAATATTTCATAAATTACCATGAGAGAGGGGGAATAAGGAAGGAGGGGAAAATGAGGAGTTGATACCAAGGACTTAAATAGAAAGGAAATGTTTTCAGAATGATTATGGCAATGAATGTAGAAATGTGCTTGTCATACAATGGATCGATGTGTGGGTTGTGATGAGTTGTATGAGCTTCCAATAAAATGATTAAAAAGAGGGAGAGAATCTTATTGATCTGTGGAATAACATCAAAAACCACATATGAAGAAAAATGGATCATTCAAAAGACAGGAAAGGTGAGAAAAGATCAAAGTGGAAGTCAGAAGAGACTCTGAAACTTACTTTTAATAATAGCATATCTAAGGTATCTGGGAAAAACAATGAAGTCAAAGTGCTGAACAGAAAAATTCAAAGGGCAGCTCAAGAAGGCAAAATCCAAGACTACAATGAAACTAGGCCTTTGCCTAGCAAACCAAAAAGGAAGAACACAGTCAGTATATTTGAATTGAAAGAACTCAAGATATAATTCAAGGCTTGTGTTCCAATACTGAAAGATTCTAAGGGCAAAAATACTGAATGATGCAGGAAGTTTCAAAATAAGAAGGAAAGAATACATAGAACTATGATACCTAAGAGAAATGATCAACATTCAGCCATTTTAAAAAGTAGCATATGAGGAAGAACTAATGAAACTGAACGGAAAGTTTGTTGCATGGAAACATTAGTCCAAAACAAAGTACCAGGAATTGAAGGGATACCTAATGAATCTGTCAACATGCTGATGAAGCATTGAAAGCACTCATTCATCTATTCCAGAAAATATGAAAGACAGCTGCTTCGTCAGCTGAGTAGAAGAGATCCATACTTGTATCTATTCCAAATAAAGGTTGCCCAACAGAATGTGAATATTGTAGATCAATAGTATTGATATCACATGCCAATAAAATGTCTCTAAAGCTCATCCAACAAAGGTGCAACAACACAGTGACAGGAAGTTTTCAGAGGCTCTGGACAGATTCAGATGAGGACAAAGAAGAAGGAATATCATTGCTGATATCAGATGAATTTTAACTTGATATCAGAAAGATGCTTACTTGTGTTTTACTGACTATGCTAAAACATATGACTCTGTGGATCATAACAAGCAATGGAAAACCTCAAGAAAAATGAGAGTTCCAGAATACTATACTGTGCTCATGAGGAACTTTTACCTGGATCAAGAGGGAGTTGGACAAGGAACACAAGGGTATATTGCATGGTCTATAATCAGGAAATATAGGCATCTGGATTGTATGCTCTCATCATATTTATTTAATTGATATGCTGAGTAAATAGGTTGTATTATATGAAGGAGACTGCAGCATCATGATTGGAGAAAATTTTCTTAACAATCTGTAGTACGCAGATGGCACAGCCTTGTTTGCTGAAAGGAGGACTTGAAGTCTTTCTGCTGAAGACCAAGGATTGCAGTCTGCAGTGTGCATGACAACTCAGTGTAAAGAAACCTCAAATCTTCACAACTGGATTATTTGGAAAATCAGGATAAATGGAGAAAATATGGAAATTGTCGAGGATTTTGTCTTGCCCACATCCACAACCACAGTGCATGCAAACGGCAGTCAGGAAATCAAATGATACAAAGCATTTCACTGGGTAAATCTGCTGCAGAAGTTCTCTTTCAAGTGTTGAAAAGCAAGGATGGGCTGAGCCCCGGTGGCGTAGTGGTTGTGCTCGATTCCGGCTCCCAGGAGCAAAGGCTGGGCCTCCTACTCCCACCACCTGAGGGCAGTGATGCCAAAAAAAAAAAAAAAAGAAAAGAAAAGCAAGGATGTTGCTTTCAGAACTAAGGTAGCCCTGAACCAAGCCATGCTATTTTCAATCACCTCATTTGCATGTGAAAGTGGGACATTAAATAAGGCAGACTGAAGAAGAATCAATGCAGATTAATTATTGTGATAGTGGAAAATATTGAAAGTACCACAGACTGCCAAAAGAATAATAAAATATATCTTAAAAGAACAGCCAGAATAATCCTTAGAGGCTTGCATAGTATGATTTTGTCTCACTGACTTTTTATATGATATCAGGAGAGAAACCATTCTCTACAAAAGACGTCAAGGTTTATAAAGTAGAGGGGCATTGGAAAAAAAAACCCTTCACAAGATGATCAATGCAGTGACTGAGTGGATGGGCAAAGGGATGGTGAAGAACAATCTTGAAGTTGGTACAAAATTGTGCAGTGTTCTGTTCATTTGCAAAAAGGGTTGCTATGATTCCGAACTGTCTTGATGATACCTTACAACAATAACATCATGGAATATCACTGACTTATCTTTGCATTAGTACTGCTTTACAAGAACAGGAATAATTGTTGACTCACTTTTCACTTACTTACAGAAATCATTTACTTCACTTGAGGATAAAGGTATTATTTTATATATGATACAACCAATATATGATAACCTCAGAAAATTGATAGGGCAGAAACTGAGTTTGAAACTCAGAAGTCTAGACTTCTTTGTTCCTCATGGAGACAGTAAATCGACGGGACTTTCAGCAGTCTATGTTTGGGGCCAGGCCCAAATCAGTCTGCAAAGTAAAATCCTGGCTTTTCAAAACTTTCGAAAGGTCTCGTACAGCAGATTTACTCAATTTAATGCATAACTTATCACTTGAATTTATTACTGCTTCTAGGAGCATTGACTATGAATTCAGATTAGATGAATTTTTTGATAAGTTTGTTACTTTTCTGTTCACATGATGTTACCTATAGGTATTCTATGCACGTGTAAGTTGGGCATTGCATGAGGACAACAAAAAGAATGGATGCATTTAGATTGTGATACTGGCAAAGAATATGGAAGGTATCATTGACTGACAAAATAACAAACAAATCCCTATTAGAAGAAGTAAAATCAGAATGCTTCATAGAAGCAAGGACGGAGAGAGTTTTTCTCATGTACTTTGAACATATGATCAGAAGAGTAGTCCATGGAGAAGGACATTGTCCTTGGGAAAGCAGAGGTGCAGTAAAGAAGAGGAAACCTCTGGACACAGTGACTACAACATTTGTGAGGACAGTGCAGGGCAATGCAGGTTTCCTTCTGTTGTATATAGAATTGCTATGAGTCGGAATTGCCTGGACAAAACCTAACAGGCCTACCAGTGGCATACTATCTAATGTTGAGTTACTGCCACGCTTATGAAGATAAGAGTGGGTTATCTCAACAACTCAGTAGAGAAGGATATGTGATAGAAAAAACCTTGGACGGAACGACTGGTTTCTTCCCATCTCTGGTAATATTCACTAATTACGTCAGGCCTGAGGCCCAGCAATGGTGTTACTTAATCCCTACCACAACTTCAAAACGAGTTGTCTGGTTTGGGTTTATGCCTAAAATTTAATTTAGAGTTTGTTCTGCCAAAAAGGAAGCCATGATGGCATTCTGGTAACATGTTGGACTGCTAATTGTCAGGTCAGTGGTTTGACCACCACTCGTTCTGCAGGCAAAAGAAGAGGCTTTCTCCTCCCCTACAGTGCTGCCATCTAGGAAAGACACAAGGCAGTTCCAGGCTGTCTCATAGGGTTGCTGTGAGTTTGCTGGTAAGAATGCAAGCTGCTTCCTTACACAGCACCTAAGGAGAGAGAAAGTACACACACTTTACTGACATTTTCCCTCAGTTACTTTCTCAAGCTCCACATAGGTCTTTTGTTGTTGTTGTTGATAAATGTTGTAAAGTCAGTTCCAACTCAAGGCAACCCTTTGTATGACAGAACAAAACAGTCCTGGGTCATCTTCAAAACCGCTGCTGGATTTCAACCATTACTGTTGGGCCCCAGTTCTTTGTCTTGTTGAGGTCAGTTCACTTTTTCCTGGAAACTCTACCTAAGTGTAGCATCAATTATTCATCTTCAATCTCATTCAGAATTGATTCTATTGAAATGATGTCATTCTATTGTAAAAAGCTCCTCAAAGTTATTTGCAAATTGTTTTATTCATGGGGTAGTTAATGCTTCTTATCAGTAAGGATTTTAATAACAAATAAACTTTCAGTTGTGCTAATAAGCGATAAATGTCCTAGCCATATGTAAAAATAGACCAGAGGAAGTGATCGATCTGTAATACGTGTTCGCTTTGCATAAAGAAAAACACTTGCTGCTCACTTTTACATAACTTAGAGCTATTTCTTTTATGTGTGTGGCAGATACATATTCTGGTGTCAATTTGGGAATTTAGAGGATTAACTGAAGGGGTGGAGTCTAGTCTGTTGATCAGATCACAACTAATAAGGCTTCTATGTGAGAATAGCCTTCTAAGGATTCTGGGAACTCTTGTGTTTTCTCCCTTGAGGCATTAGACACACACCTTCTCTCTGCTTACTTCCTGTGAGACATCCCTGAGGAGAAGCCACATGCACCTACTCTGATGCCTCCTGGGAGGTGGAGAAGCCACTTGGTGGAGACTTCTGCCAGTGCTGAGATGCTTACAGAACCATTGGATTCATAAAACTTCCCACCCATTGGCCTGTGATCTTTCTGTATTTGACATCATTGCATGTGTTTTGTGAGTCTGAAGAGGACTTTATAGATTGGTAATGGACATATGAGTTATTTTCGGACTTATGATCTGAATCTAGACTGGACTGGAATGGTTTCTTAATATTAACAATATTCAATTGTTCTTGGGTCTAAAGTTCTTCCCTATACACATGAGTGTTTACAACTTTGTTTCTCTAGTTAATCCAGACTAACAAAATTTGTAAAAAGTACCCGTAACTAAAGAATTATTTCCAAAGTATTCATTTTCCTCAAGTATCCCCACAATGAAAAGATTAGTTTGATTGATGATGTCGAGGAGGGGAAAGGAGAGAGTCATTGCTTACTATTTAACATTGGCTTATCTCTCACTCAGGCCACTTGAATTTACAAGATTCCTCTGATTTTCCAATGAGGACCACACTAAGACAGCAAGGTCTCTGAGTATGAGGTTTGAAGATTCCTTGTTGTTTGGTCATGAGTGGTCCGGAAAGATCATTTCAGTAGAGAATAAATGGGAAATTTACTTCAACTCTGGTTGAAAAATATGAAGATAGTATCAGAGATCTATGGAACAATAATATCAAGAGTACAATATGAGTTCCAGAAGGAAGAGAGAATTGAAGGAATAATGGGGGAAATTTCCCAAAATTTATGCAAGCATTCATTTAGCTAAGATACTCAATTAACTCCAAATAGGATAACTAGAAATTTATATGAAAAATATGCCACAATCAAAACAATATCAAAGACAAACCGTAAAGTGGTATAGCTATTTAAAAATTTCAAAATCATAGAGAAAAATTATGCATAAGTATAAGATTTCTAATGCATGCTTCCTTAGTGGATGAACAATTTTGTCTTGTGTCAGTCATGTAATCATGTCAATTTCAGGACTGGGAGTGTAGGGGTGGAGTCTAGTCTATCAATCTGGAGATAGCCAATGAGACTTCTGTTTGGGCATCACTTTCTCTCTCCTGAGAATTCTAGGAAATCATGAAGTATTTCCGCTTGGAGGACTGATTCAGTCCCTTGGAGCTGCTTTACTAAAAAGACCAAAAGTCAGGCTCCCTATGAGACATCCCGGAGGAAATGGGCTTGCCCTGATTAAACTCAACCCCTGGAAACTGGAGGAACCACGAGGAGACTCCTGCCAATGCTGAGATGCTTCTACCACCACTGGATACACAAGACTCTGAACCCACTGGCCATGTGATTGTCCTGGCATCATTGCATGTGTCTCATGAATCTGAAGAAGACTTTTTTTTTTAAAGTTAATATTGGCAAAGACATTTATTTTTATTTTTATTTTTTGCATTTCTTTTTTTTTCCTCAAAAATCAATTTATTGGGGGCTCATACAGCTCTAATCATAATGTATACATACATACATACATAAGTTGTGTCAGTAGTTACATCTTTTCTGGGGTGGGGTGGGGTTTTTTTTTTTTTAATGATTTGGGAGAAGTAAGCCAGTTTTATAGGGCAAGCAAGCTTAAGCAATTAGCATATCATGATCTTCAAAATTAACAAGTGAATGGTAGCACAGCTGCAAGTCAGGCTTCAAAGGCCATGGCTGTTTACAGTTACAAAGGCGACAAACTATAACCCCAGGCAACAAACTGTAACAGAGTTCAGGCATATCTGGCCTGTAGCCAGGTCAAGCATGTCCGGGCTGGATGGCTCCTGACAGGTCCCCCTTTTTTATTTTTTCAAGTAATATCCTCCCGGGAACTCCGCCTGTCTTAGGTTGTCAGGACACACACTCAGTCCTTACCCGCCATCGGTCAATGGCCTTCTAATGTCACCATGGCCTGTCTTAGGTTGGTAAAGAGTGCTCCTGATCTTACCCGTCATTGGCTGTCAAGTTCTGCTCACGGAGGCAGAGGGTCTTATCACATACTAGTCGTGTGTGCCACTCTGTTCGAGATCGCTCATCTCCAAGTGACAATAATGAACTTTCAGGGGAGGAAGACTTTATAGACTGGTATCGAATATATGATATGAGCTAATATCAGACTTGTGGTCCTGGACTGGATTGGGTTGCTATGTTTTCTCAATGTTCCATTCATCTTGTATATAAACCTCTCCCTTATATACATATGCATGCTTATGAATTTATTTCTCTAGTCTACCTAGACTAGTAAATCTCTTATTTTGGATGATCTGGGATTTGTATAGAATCAATAACTCTCTTGTTCAGACATCTTACATTAACTGATGCCTTGTCTTTTTGTACTATGTTTAGATAGGTGCATGTGGATATGTATGTGTTGTGTGAGTATGCACATACAAAGTTGTTATCAAGTCAATTAAGATTCATGGAGATTTTGTTTGTGCATATGTATAGCATAGAGCAGAATCCTGCATGCTTTTCAATGGAAAGTTTCACAAGTTGATCAGCAGGCCTTTCTTCTAAACTAAATCTGGATGAACTTGAACTGCCAACCTTTCAGTTAACAAATGAGTATGTTAACAGTTTGCATCACTTAGGGACTTCTTACTGCTTGTAGAAAGTGTTTTTGTTTGTGTGTGTGGAAAAAGTAATAACTAATAAAAAGTGTTTAATTGCTAAATCAACAGAACTTGGCTATGCGTAGAGAAGCTAGCTTATGTAAGGTCTGACGAAGTATGTCTAGAATTAATCAACTCGGTGAAAGCTGTGAGTTGCCTCTTGGCATTTCAGGAACATTAGATACTCCAGAGAATGTGATGAAGATTTATGATCACTTCTGAAAATGGTGGCAGAAATCCTTCCCATTATTGGGGGAGGGGTGTACATATGAGTGCATTCATAGACAGACTACAGAATCACTAGCAAATGCTATTTCAGACATTGGAAATTGATGCCTATTACCTTTAAGGACCAAATCCACAAATATTCACTTTATTTGTCCAGATTTCCCTCTCTGTCAGACTGATTTCTTCATGCAGGTATTTCTAACAGTACCTAGTAGAACTGAAAATTCAGATCAAAGCATGGAAGTGCTCAGGAATAATACAGATCCCATGTTAGTGCTGTACATTATTTATCCCAGCCCTCTTATCTCTTGGGGCAACACATTATTTTTATTGTAAATTTGCAGCCTCGATGACAACCTCTGGGAAACTATAAAGCTTGTCTGCCAATATCTCATCAACAGTGGGCCTCACTGTGCCAGAAATAGGTCATAAGCTGGGTTGATCAAGATAATTGAAGAATTTCTTACTCTAATCTTCTTACTCCCTTTATCCTCAAAGGGTATTGAATTAGCAGGGTTCAAAGAGGGTTTCCTGCTGTCAGCAAAACTCTGGGAGGTAGAAAGAAAAGGAAAGAAAAAATCAAGTCCCAAACCAAAATCCCAGCTCATAGGAGAAGTATAAAGAGTCTGATTTCTAGCAGTGACATTGCAATGTCCTTAATAGATTTATGACTTACTTAAGGGCAGGTATCTGATTTTATCTATCTGGTATGTTCTGACACTAGTATATATTAGCCACTCAAAGTTGCAATTTACTTACAAAATATCTGTTTAGGGGTATTATAATTGGAAATAATTTGTTTGCCCTGTGATTCAAGCCAATTAATAGTGGCTAAAGAAACATTGGATAAGGTTGTGGCATTTTCTAAAATACAGGTTTTTGGATACTTAGCTTCTTTCCAGTTTTTCTTATGAGAAATGCAGTATTTATTTGAATTGCACTCAGAGCATTTCAGAATCCATTCACATATATCAGCTTATTTTTAAAAATAGCACATTTATTATGCGCTTACTGCACCAATGGCACAATTTAGGTATACGCATTAACAATTCTTTTCATTTTGTCCCCAAAACTATTTCCACAGTTACTTAATTCTCTCTTTAATGTCTGATAAAATAAATCACGTGTACTTCAATCATTTTTGCCTCTTCCCTTCTGTAAAAATAAAAATCCCCATTGTGTATTTAACCTTTCTACTATTCCTCTCCTATCCCGATGGAAAATTGAATGGACAGGAAGGGAAGAATTATACTTCCCAGACATTCTTTTATACAAAAGTAATATGTATTTTTTTTCCTTGCTGGTTACTTCAATTGTTGCTGTCTCTCTGGTTTCAAGGCTTTGTATTAACTTAGCAACCAACTGAAACTATAAGTGTATTTTCATTTTTTATTTTTCTGAATATTTTAAAGTTTTCTAGTTTTGCCAGTGCCCTATTTTAATGCCCCTTTTGCTTTATGATGACATGTATTAATCTTGTTTGTGAGGCTCTGCTTCTCTGAATGAATGTCATTGGAAGATTTTTCCTATCACCAACCCTTGTTGCTTGTGTAAACAGTGTCCAATCACTTAAGAGGTGAATGCATAAATCAACAATACATGCACTGTGGTCCACATCTGACCCATTCACATACAATTTCCTTTTTTCAATAGTGTTTTAAATTCTATATCTTTGGCTACACTAGTGGCATTGTAATTGCATAGTGGTTACAAGGTAGCAGTTCAAAACCACCGGCTAGGATGGAATTTTCTTTTATTTACTTATTTTTAATAAATCATTTAATTGGGGGTTCACACAATCCCATCATGATCAATACATACATCAATTGTAGCAGATCACATTTGCACATTTTTTGCCATCATCGTTCTCGGAACACAAGATGGAATTTTCTCTGCCTGTGAAGGTTTGCAAGGCGCAAGACTTGGACCCTAGCAGGAGCACTCATATCTTGCACTGCCAGGTCATTATGCTATGCACCAGCATTGACTTGATGGCAGCGGAAGCGATACCCTAGTGATATGATTAATAGTGTTCTCTAATAGAAAATGATAATGATGTCTCAAAGGTGAACCAGAGACATATATAAATCATAGTTACATGTATGGATGTTGGCCTTGCGCTTATTTCTAGCCTCAATCTAAGAACAGTGAATTTTTCTGACAAGAGCATTCTTGATACTTACCTGAAGGGTTCACTGAAGAAAGGATGCAAGAGCGATGTGCAGTAGAGAAGCTAGGTGGAGCCTAGTGTCAGAAAAAAAAAGCATTTGAGATCTTAAGTATGTCTTTCAAACAAGAAACCATCTAAGTGAGTGTCAACTAAACCCACATGGAGGAAGCACACCAGCTTGTGAGATCCAAGTTTTGTAAGTAATAGAATCCAAATCTTGAGCAGGGACTGGCATAAGAGCTTACGTTACAAATCATTGATTTGTAGAATGCTATGGACAAATGCCCCAAACCATTTGCAGAGTTTACATGGAATAAGCCTGTGGTGAATCCCCTGTGATTATAACTGAAGGATGTGACTGACTGTTAACAGACAGAGAGTCCTGTAAAGTCCATTATGACAGATTTAGTTACGCCAGAAGGTGATTTCTTATTTGCTCTTTCTTTTGATCCATATTAAGCTGTTTCAATTAAAAAATAGTGAAGGGAAATGCACATAAATTAAGCCCTTTGACTATGGACTAAGGCTGTGAATAGGCTTTCTAACATAGGTAAAGCATTGAAAAGTGGGTTGTTGCAGCTGCAGTGAGGCACCTATGTAGAATAGATAGATAGAAATGTAGCACTCTAAACTTCCATCTCCTTTGTGATCCATTAGGTTTGTTCTAGGTTTAATATTTTTTGCTTTCTTTCTAATTGAGGTTTATATCTATTTTACTTTGTTATTTTTGTTGCCCTTTTAATGTTTTTCTGTTTATGAAACCCAGAATAGCTATACATCCAAGACAGAAATTCTAAAACCATGTGTGTCCAATATGTATATGAAGGGGCTTCAGAGACTTCCAGGAAACTTTTCATTATCTTTCAAGTCCATGTTTTCTTAACTTTTTGAAGCTTCCTCCAACCCCAAGTGCGTGTGTGTGTGTGTGTGTGTGTGTGTGATTGATTGATTAAACTTAAGGGAGGCTTTGATAGATTTACCATCATAATGGAAAGTTTCAATTCATCTTTCTCAATTTTAAGTCAAGCAGATGGTAAATTAATAGGATACAGAAATGTGAGCACATGCATTATAAGCCTGCTATAATAGGCTTGATATAATAGGTGCACATACAATTTCACATCCAATGGCTAGACAATATCATTTTTGGCACACATGGAGTATTTATAAAATTTAAATAATATTAGATTATAAAGAAAATATTAGCAAATTTCTAGATGCTATTATCATAATTTATTATCTAAAAATATACATTTGCAAATAACTTCTCAAAAAGATAAATCTAAGGAAAAAAGAAACAATAAGTCCATCAAAACAAACTGAACTTATAATAGAAATTTTTAAAAAACTAAATGATAATAAAAGTACTAAATATGTAGCTTTATATTTAGAGAATGAGCGGTAGTGATGTAGTAGGTTAAAGTTGGGCTGTGATCTGCATGATGGACAGTTCAAAACCACCAGCAACTTCACAAGAGAAAGACTGGGTTTTCTACCACTGTAAATTATCAGTGGATCGATATCATTGTGAGGAATTTTGTTTTCTTTACATTAAATTGTAGTTCATACTGAATCCTTTATCATCAGCAGCAAATGCTTTCAAATCCTCCTTACTTTAAACATACAAGATTGAGTCATTTACATTTCTCAGACTGTTAATAAGCCTTCCTGCCATCTTCATGTCATATTCTTCTTCATATGGCCTTATTTCATTTGCACATCTGCCTCTTGATCCAAGTACCAGTTTCACATAAGCACAATAAAGTGCTCTGGAATTCCCATTCTTCTCATGGCTAGTTGTCATTTGCTGTGATCCACTGGACTGGAGTACTGGCCCCTTATCTGGTCACAGCCCTGATGCAATTGGAAAGACGCTTCATCAGGTAGGTGGCCTACTCCAATGTGAATTGATGCTGTGAAAAAGGTAGAACTTGGTTCATGAACCTTCAGTTCTTTGCAATTGGCCCTACAGTTTTCCATGTCATGTGCTTCTCCTGGAAGTTTCCACTGACTTGCCTGCCATGAATTCGTTAGACTCTGCAAGCAACAGCAGTGGCCTCCTTGTTCATCTTCCTGCATTCTTTTATTGGTCTCTGCAATTACATGAGTCAGGAGAAGCCTGCATCATAAAAGATGACCCATAGACTTGAACAGGATTGGACTTAGTCCACTTCCACAGAAGTATGATCCACTTTCTGAATATAATTTGTTTCTTTTCAAAAGACCCTAGCTTAATAAAATATCTTTGGGAAAGTATCGTGACCAATAATGGGCATTAGGGCATTCAAAAATATTCTATACATTGATTTGTGTACTGACTACATGAGGACATACTTCACATGAGGCTAATCATTACTAGTAGTGCTGTGCCTAATTTTAAAAAGAAATTTTTCATGCTATATATTTATAGTGTCTAAATTTCTCTGTGTATGTACGAAAACAAATGAAACCATGTATCTGCTCAGAATTGACATCCTACTCAGTGCTCACAGAATATCTCTGCATGCATTTTCTGTAGCCCTCTACTCCCAAGGACAAGCTTTTCTCAGAAACACAGTATGACTACATTATTTGATAGATTCTGAAAGATATAATTATCTATTCCCAAACTTTCCATCTAAACATAAGCATTTTTAGAAGAAAGAACTTGGAAACAGAATGGAAAGAAGGTATTTAAGCAAATGGCAAGAGATATATCATGTACAAAAGATACCCCCTTTTAATTTTAGTTTGAAATTCTTAGACTACTATTAATTTCTATGAATCTCACCTCCTAAATTTGTACTGGGACTCACCTTTCTCATATCTAAATCTTCCAAATGGGCATCATTTCACCACCAATTCATTTTACAAAGAATGCTCCAGCATCCTTCTAGTTTCAATTGAAATAATTCTTTCAATATCCTTTATTTTACCTTGTACCCCGGAATCACTGGAAAGAACCCATCATCTGACCCTGTGTTTTAACTGAGTCTATTTCTTAATATGTACATCCATCTAAAGACCATCCAGGAAAAAGTGCTTACCAACCAGAACTATGTTTATGGACAGAGGCAGGCCAGAGGATGAAGAAGGATGGGAAGGAATAAGAATCCCAGAAGTTTGAAGGGATAAAGGACTCAGGTACATCAAATTCAGTGAGCTCACAGTATTTTTGTCAGGAGACCCCAGGCTTCTCCTTGTATACACAGGCAATATATATTAATCCCTTTCTGTTTCTTATGTGCTAGTTTTATTTCAATAGGTTAATTAAACAAGACAAGGGACCACAGGATTGGGTGACCACTTCATCAAAAATACTTTTTGTGAGGAGCTGGCGATCGCTCTCCTACACTGACACACGTTGCCATGCTCTCATGCTGTGACACACACAGCCTTTTCCTGTGTTGGTTCCTGGCATCTATGTTTAGTTTATATTTTACCCTTTTGTATAAACTATATAGCTTGCTCTGCTTGTGTTACATTCTAGTCACTATACCTTTGTATTGTTTTATAGTGCTTACATATGTTGTAACCTTTAGTCCATTAGATCATATTGTAGCTTTGTGATTGGTTGCTTTACATTGCCCCGCTTCACTTCTGTATAACCCCATTAGCATACGGACCAAGTTGAGGACTACAGCCCCTTTTGCGAGCCTTTTTCCCCTTATTTGGCACTCATCCAGGATTGGCCCCTGCTGACTCTACCTCATTAGCATAAGCTGTGACCTTTACTCCTGACTATTGGCTTTATCTACCCTGAGTTTTGCCCCAATAAACCAGACTTGATCAGAATTCTGTCTTGTCTCCATTTCCTGCGTCTCCTGCCCATCTTCGCTTCCAGGCCTCCGGATCGGGACATCACGTTGAATGACCTGCGGGCCGGGTCAACTTTTTATTGTTGTTGTTTAGTAACTTTGTAGCAGCCTTCAGAAAGTATAAGCATTCACATAACTGAGCAATGGAAAAGGATTGGTGTAAGATGTAATAGACTGCTAAGAGTCAAAGGCCGTCATGTTTGTCCCTGAGCCCATCTTGTAAGGTTCTGTCTCAAGGCTGACCCTGTAAAAAGTTCTGCACAAACAGGAAAGCATATGCCTTTGTCAGAAACTACTGAAACAAGGATAGTAAAGACCCAAATAAATAAACTTGACTGTTTCCCACCCACCTTGTCTCCTGACTGAATTGAGTCCCCTCTCCAGACCTTACAATCTAGAGATCTGATTATGCATTCTCAAGCTGAAGATATTTGAACTAGGATAATTCAATTTTAGACTCACCAGCTCCTAAACGCTGCCCCACATACAAGATGACCTTGTTAAAATTATGTCAACCCTTAAGGGGTTGTAAAGATTAAATAAATTTGTCTGGGTGACTTTTTTTTTTTTTTTGCATAGATTCTGGTACATAGATTTCATTGCTGTTAGTTTATCTACAAACACCATCCAGAGCAGAACAATGGAGTTGATTGTGGGTGGATGGTTTCACTGCCCTTGTCTATTTAAATTCAGACACTGACTCCTCTCCTTTCTGAAATGTAGAGTGGGAGCAAGTAAAGCAGGTAGGCATGGATCTCTTGAGATGCTGCCCTGAAGTTCACCTCAAGCGCAGCTGACTCTTCCTTTTGCAGACCAGGTGTTCTAGGCAGCAAATCTTTTGCGTGTATTTAACAAATCAAAGCCAACAGCAGGAGGCTGTCAGCATGACATATGATAAACACCCTCTGCAATTTAGCACTTTAACACAGGGAGAGTGCTAGCAAGATGAGTTAATTGCTGAGCTATCTCCCAAGCTGAGGTTTCTTGAGCTCCCTGCAAGCCAGCTAGGAGCCATCTAAGAAACCGGGGGCTCTTGGCATGGGGGGCTGTTTTCAGACCCCATCACCACCATCCAGACTAAGAAAAACTGATGGGATGGGTCAAGGAGGGCACTGAGTTACAGTTAATACAAAATGTAGCAGCTAACCCTTAAAAAGATGAATATCTATCTACAATCATGGATTGGCTTGACCAGGCAATGTTTCCTTCTGTGTTCACTTGGTTGCTATGAGTTGGAACTGACTTGATGGTACCCACCAATAGCTACATCTACAAGCAGAGAAGACTCAGAAGGGCGACTTAGTTCTAATGTAATAAAAGCATTGCATTTTGTGAAAGCAGCAGCTTAGGCTAAAATTGAGTCACGAGTTTAGATGCAAGGCTGCAGAGTTCACTGATGATATAGCCAAGAGTAAAACAATGACTTTTTGGGTCAGGATTCACATTATTATTATTATTACTATTAGCCATCATATAATCTATGGCTTGTGCTTTTAAATTGTTCCCATAGAGTTCATAATTTACAATATTTTGCACACTGACATATTTTGGCTTGCCTAATTATGAATAATGCCCATGCAAATTACTGACCCTTTGTTCGTTCCATTTCTTAGCTCTGCTGTTGTTATGTGATATAACGTTGATTCCTACTTATCACAACCATATAGGATAGCGTAAAACCTATCCATAACGTTTCCCAGGCCATAATACACTAGAACAGATTGCCTGGTCTTTCCTCTACTGGAGTGGCTAGTGAGTTTGAATCAATTACCTTTCAGTTAACAAGTTTACACATAAGTGTTCAACCATTTTTTCATAAGGGGTCTTCCTCTTTACCTCAAATGTAAGATTAATATTAGTGTCTATTCCAAGGCTTTGTTATAATCATTAGGTGAAATCATGTGTGCTGATGGCTTGAAATGTTGTGAAACAACAACAACAAGAACAAAACCCCCACTACCATCTAGTGAATCCTGACTTATAGGACACTACAGGGCAAGCTAGATGTGCTCCTTAGTTTTTCAGAGATTGCAAATACTCTTGGGAGTCAATTGTCTTTTCTTTCTCCTGCATAGTTGCTGCCAGGTTTATGTTTGAGACCCCATGAGTAGTTGCCCCAACCTTAACCCATTGTGCAATATGTTTCTTTGAAATACTGGGAAAGTCTCCATAAAATTTATTTAATATTTAAAAATTTTAAAAACTTATTTAATATTAATATTATTATAGGCTCCAGATTTTTGCCTTTGAATTAATTGTTGATGACTTGGTTAGACCTTTAATAATGATTGGAGATATAGCAGAAATATCAATTTCATGCCAATTACCAAAACCATCTTGTGTTTATTCAAACAGCTATAGGGGTGCAAAGTTATGCAGAGAAATGGAATCTTAGAGTGATATTATAAAATGTGGTTTAGGTCGCAGCTAAGGATTCATTACTAAACTAATGGCAGACTTGACTCCATTAAGCCATACTTTCAATTTCTATTAAAGGAGTAATAAGACCAGTCAGTACTATTGTTGTGAGGATCGTTTCAGATGATATATAGGAAGCACTTTGTAAAATCCTTTAAAACAGGATATAAAATTTCTTGCTGCTCAACTTAAAAGAGTTGATACTACATCCTCTTCACGTTTGTTCTACCAAAAAGCCCTATTGACTCTACCTGATGGCATCAAACTTTTCTTCATTTATCATGTTAACATTTATCATGTTGACCCAATTGTATTTTGATATTTATTGCACAGATGTCAGTCTAGTAAAGTAGCATACTCATTTTCACTTTCTCTCATATCTCTTAACTCTTATTTGTGTGCTGCTTTTATTTAAAGAATAGAAAGCCCAATGTTACTATTGGTCAATAGAACATATACAACATAAGCAAGAAGTAGAGAGAACATGGATAGGTAAGAAGAGCATATTAGAGACAGGAAAGAAAGTTGAGTTTTAGCATTCCTGCCAGTATCCCAGAATGAGTAGACAAAAGAAATGGATGAAAGGAATATAATAAAGAGACTGTAGTAGAAAAGTTAATGTATGAAAAAATTCCACAGCTGACTAAGACATCAATTTACACATTCAAGAAGCAAATATCAAGTAAGGTAAATATAAATGCCACCTAGATCACCATAATCCTACTGCTGAAAAACATGCTGAGGATCTTAAAGCAGCCAGTAACAACAACAACAACAACAACAAAAAAGCAGAACGACACAGGGGAACAAAATCAAGCAGATAATCAGTAGTAATAGATCCAAATAGTAAAATCTTTAAATAAATATTAAATCCAGAAAGAAAGTGAAATGGGAATTTTACTTTGTCAAAGAAAAAACCACCCCCACCAAATAACAACCGAACAGATTTGTATATCAAAACTAAAAGCAAATTTAAGATATTTCAAATAAGCAAAATATGAAAAAAATGTTCATTATAACTATAAGAAATTTCTAAAGAAAGTCTTCACACCAAAGCAAAATTTTCTGAAAGAAAGCATAAAGCTGTATAGAAGAATGAAAAAAATCATAAAGGTAAATTTATATTAATATTTACAAATTAAGCCATAAAAATTAGCAGCATTAACCAACTAACCCTAGCACATAAAGAATAATATCCAACAAGTGCTGAATAAATGATTTTCAAATGCATATGGAAGAGTTATGAAAATTCACTATTGGCTGGGGCAAGAAGCAACAAGTTGTCTTGTCTTTCTCCCTCTGAGGCACTGGCTGGTGGTTTCAAACTATTGAGTTTGCAGTCGGCAGTCTTAACTTGAAACTGTTACACCGCCTGGGTTTTTTCTAAACCATCCTTCATAAAGGACTATTGCAAGTAATTTAAAGGCATCGAAGAGTGCTTAACAATCAATCACAGTACTAATCACTAACATTCATTTCATGTTTTTTATTGGTGTTTTGTTGATTAAATGAAATAATCATGCAAGCCTTCCAGAAACACCAGAACAAGCATTCAATAAATGTTACACTGTGCTATTTGTTTCTAAGATCACATTGTTCTTTCTTGAAAGAAGGAACAAGCCATGCTTTTGGAAAATGGATTGTTGTTTAAAATGTAGTTATCAAAAATGTATGATGCTGTTTTATCACATTTTTTTCAAGCAGTATAATGACAAATAGAGGTTAGAAGAGGTCTGCTAAATGTGTAATAGAAAGTATTGGTTGTCATGGTGCATAAAGCCTTGAAGTAAGCAGAACGTGTTTCATTTTATTTTAACTCATACCCACATATCTACGAAAGTCTCCTCATATTTGGAAAAGAATGCAAGTAAGGTATGAAAACTTGATTTTCACCAACAGGACATTTAATCAATATGGTGCAAATATGCACAAGGAGGAAGATAAAGACTGGTTTTAAGTTCAATTTTGGATGAGAATAAAAGGAGACAGGATGAAGTATACCATGGAGAAACTTCTTGACATTGTTTCTTATTCAAGGGAGTACAGGTAGGCTAGTCCCTGGGTTACAAAGGTCCTACTGACAACACGGAACTGCAAATCAACCATGGTAATACCTATTATATTAAGAATTTGCAGTACATACAAAGGTTCATACTAACAAATAGGTGTTATTTTGCAATGTGCATCAAACATAATAATGATCATTGCTCTCTTATTATGTTACAGATCTTTCAGTGTGTCTGGAAGCGTTCCTTCAATGTATTTTTTTTGACTAGAAAAGTCGTGATATTCTAAGACAAATTTTGACTATGTGATGTTACATACAAACTGTACCTCATTGTTCTGACTTATGGAAAAACTCAATTTAAAGAAAAAAGCTTTCATCATCACAGGAAAACTACTTTGTTTTGTTTTGTTTTGAGTTTAGTTAGGTTTAGCCATCTCTGAACACAGAGTCAGGCTCACTGCTTATATTCTTTGAGGAGCTCTCAGAAGTAGCCCTTGGTTTTTCAAGGTTACTGTGAAGCCAAGTGGGTAGGCCATTCATGCTCCTCTCATTCATTCAACCTTGCCTTTTCCCCAGTCATTGTCTTTATTCATTGTCTGATGAATAGAAGACTTTTCCCAATTTCTGTGTCCTCCAAAGATCAGATGCTTCCAGCCTGCCAGACTTCTGGCTGCAGGACTCATGCCCTACTGTTATATCACAAAAGATTACCTTTCCTTGAAGCCTGTTCATCACCGGTCTGGTCCTGGTAGGCTGGGTTCATACCCTACTTTAAATGGTCTCTGTGAAGAGCCAGTGAACTAGTCAAATCTGTTCAGTGACATCCAAAGTTGGACTTCCTTCATGAGTCTGGGTTCCGCCCTTCATGTCACATGTCGGACCCAAGTACCACCACTTCCTATTACATGTATGTCCCTAAATTGTAACCCTTATTGCTATATTAGCTATAGCACAACCTTTTCCTGTGACATTTCCTTAGCTGTAATTAGGAGGCTTGTACATCCCCAAAAGTTTTATAAGACTTGGTGAGAATAAAGGAGCTCTCTCTTGCCCTCCCTCTCCTGCCCGAACTCCTCTCCCACTCCTCCCTGTTCCCTTTCCCCATACCCTCTCCTCTTCCTGCCCACTGTCTCTCCATGTGGACAAGTAGGTGGTGCTGAGGGGAGCATGCTACCATAAAGTGTGTCTGGCTCCATTATTTCTATCTTTCATATATTCTATGACTTTATTATAATCTTTAATTATTATAGCTACACAATTGCTCCTACTGGACCCATGATGATATGTGGGGAAGTGGTCCTCTGATAACTCATTGATCCCTTTCACAAGATTTTAATGCAGTTAATGTTGTTGTTCTTTGGTGCCATTGAATAGGTTCCAACCCACAGTGATTCTCTACACAACAGTAGGAATCTTTGTAAGGTCCAGAGTCATCCTCACAATTATTCCCATGCCTGAGGCCATTGTTGAAGCCACATTATCAATCCATCTCCTTGAAGGTTTTCTTACCTCTCCACTTTAACAAGAATGCTGTCCTTCTCCAGGATCTGGTCTCTCCTGACAACATATCCAAAGTTTGTAAGACAAAGTTTTGCCATCCTTGCTTCTAAGGAGCACTCTGCCATACTTTTTCCTAAGACAGGTTTGTACTTTTGAAGTTCCCTGTACTGTCAATATTCTCCTCGAGCACTACAATTCAAATGCATTGTTCTTTGATATTCCTTTCGTATGCATATTAGGCAATACAAATGGTTTGGGTCAGGTGCTCCTTAGTCCTCGAAATGACATCCTTGCTTTTCATTACTCTGAAAGGTATTGTATAGTAGATTTACTAAGTGCTGCATGTCTTTTTGCCTCTTGACTGCTGCATCCATGAACATTGAGTGTGAATCCAGGCAAGACAAAAATCTTGACAATTCAAACTTTTCTCCGTTTATCATGTCCGATAGGTCCAGTGGTGATGATTTCGATCTTCTTTACACTGAATTGTAATCCATATGGAAGGCTACAATCTTTGATCCCCCTCAGCAAATGCTTCATGATTTCTTAACCTGAGATAATGCAGATGATAGAACCTGGCTTGCTGAAAGTGAAGAGGGCTTGAAGCATTTGCTGCCAAGATTTTAAATAGAAATCTCAAGGAATATCTCTTTCTCCAATCAGTTTCCAATCAGTTATCCTCTACACCCACTGCTATTGTTTTTAAAATTTTTCTGAAGTGCATTGTGGAATGTGTTACTTATTTGATGGAGGAGTAGCAGGCAAATCCCTTTCATGCATCACTTTCAGGGCAAAAATTAAATAATTCATCCTTCCATTAGAGGTTATCCCTCTTTGCTTCCAAGCTTTCTTCTTTTATAATTACTGGAGTCTATCTGCACTAAGTTTTCTATCCATGTTACTGGTAAATAAATATGTTCTCTAATTTTTTACATTCCCTCCTTTGTTCACTCTATTTTCTGGATTGTCCTCCCCCAGAATAAATTCTTACCTCTTAATACTCCTCTATGTTCTTGGAGGTCAATTTTAGTGCCAGCTTCTTTATAAAATCTTTCCAGATCTCCAGAGTCTCTCTTCTCTTAGAAAATCGTGTGTCTTTACTATAGCACTGGCACAGTCAATGCTTCCCCAGAGAATAAGTGGATTAAAAGCAGAGACCATCACTTGTCTCTTTAGCTCCACTGATTAGCAAATATTCTATATCATTAAGTTTCTGTTTGGGTTGAATAGGAGTACTACTTTTATTTCTTTTCTTTTTAAAAAAATCATTTTATTGGGGGCTCATACCACTCTTATCACAATCCATACATACATCCTTTGTATGCTAAGCACATTTGTACATTTGCTGCCTTCACAATTCTCAAAACATTTGTTTTCTACTTAAACCCTTGATATTAGCTCACTTTGTCCTCTCTCTTCCCTCTCCCACCTCTTTCATGAAACCTTGATAATTTATAAATTGTTATTATTTTAATAATGTACACTGTCTGAAGTCTCCCTTCACCCACTTCCCTTTTGTCTATACCCCATCGAGGAGATTATAATCAGTTTCTCCTTTCTATCCCACCTTCCCTCCACCTTCCCGGTATCACCACTCTCACTACTACTCCAAAATGGATCATCTGTCCTGGGTTCCCCAACTTTCCTGTTTCTATCTGTATCAGTGTACATCCTGTAGTCTAATGCAGATTTGTAAGGTAGAATTGGGATCATGATAGTGGGGGGAAGGAAGCATTTAAGAACTAAAGTTGCATGTTTCATTGTTGCTATACTGTATCTTGGCTGGCTCTTCTCCTACCTGCGAATATTCTGTAAGGGATGTCATGGTACCTACAGTTGGGCTTTGGGTTCCCAATCTGCACTCCCTCTCATTTATAATGATATAATTTATAGTTCTTTGATGCATGATACCTGATCCCTTCAACATCTTGTCACACAAGCTGGTGTTCTTCTTCCATGTGTGCTTTGTTGCTTCTGAACTAGATGGTTGCTTATTTATTTTCAAGCCTTTAAGACCCCAGATGGTATATATTTTGATAGCTGGGCACCATCAGCTTTCTTCACCACTTTTGCTTATGCAAACATTTGTCTTCAGTGATCATATCAAGAAGATGAGCATCATGAAATGTAAATTTTATAGAAAAAAAGTATTCTTGCATTGAGGAAGTATTTGAGTGGAGGCCCAATGTCTATCTGCAGCCTTAATACTAACCCTATAAATATATGCATGTAGATCTATTTCCCCATTATCACATATAAAAATATTTACCTCTATTAATTTAGACCTCTATGCCCTTTGCCTTCTAGTTATTTCCTTTATTTCCTTTGAGTTTCCTCTTGTCCCACTATCATGCTCAGCCTTCATTTGGGTTACAGTAATTTTTTTCAGTTACATTACCCTTGATCAAGCCCTGCCTGGTCTCTAACACCCACTTTGCCACTGATTTTGGATCACTTGTTCCCTTGTCCCTGTGTTGGTCAACACAACCTCATCCCCTCCCTTTCATGTTCCATCAGTCCCATTGTTTTCACTCCCAGACTGTTCATTAAGGCTATCTTATATATGTAGGCCTGCAGAGATAATAATATGCACAAAAAGAGAAGACAAGTCAACAAAAGAAAACAAAATGATGATAACAACTACAAAAAAAACAATGTCCAGAAAAATATATAAATAAATAAAAGAAGAAAAATAATAAGAAGAAAAGAAAAACCTATAAATAGTTCAAGGTCTGTTGTTTGACTGCTAGGAGTGTGTAGCGGTTGAGTCCAATGGGATGCCACACCCTGGCTGACAAGTCTATCCATGGTACTCTCTCGGGATCTCCATGCTCTGCCCATCCCCTGCAGCTCTGCTGCATTCCCTTAGTGTTTTGCCAAGGTGTAGTGGGGTCAGGCCGAGTGCAATCCTGATCTGTGTCTCCAGTGTTGTCCCCATAGGGTCTTGGGTCAGTGAGGGATATCATGTTTCATAGTGGGGTCAACCAAATGATCCTCTCTGTACATTGGCTGTTCTGAGTGGGAATATCAGCCTCAAGCTTTGTGGGCCAGGATATACTCCACTCTCTCTTCCTCCCCCTTTATTTGCTCTCATGTGGTCTGGTCAGACATGTCCCTCTCTCTGAGCTGCAGCTTCAGTGCTGTCATCTAATGCAAATTATTCTGGGGAGGGGCTGTCCATATAGTTGGGATTGGGACTGGGCCCTCATACTCCTCCACTGGTTCTCTGCTCAATGTCATCATGCAGCATTTACATTCTGGAACACCAGGTTTAAGTCTGGTCCCTCTTTCCATTTGGAGATATAAAAAAATATGCTGCCCTTGGGTGGGTTAGTGCTGTGTTCCCCCATACATATTGCTATAATCACCCCGCCTTATTTTTAGTTGGCTGCCACATGTAGTTCTGGATATGGTCTGGCCCTGCCATACTATCTGGGACCAATCCCAGGAATTTCTGTTTACAGTAGCTTTTTCCCTATGTACCTTTTGCATTTTTTTTTAAGCTTCCCTCAGTGGACTCTTGTTGTACTTGTCCTTTTGTGTGAGGATTATTTCACTTAGCATAGTTTCCTCCAGTTCTTCTCCAAAGGACACATGCTTGATGCATTCATCACTGCTTTGCAGCAATCATAGCACTCTATTGTATGTATGTACCACAGCTTTTAAATCCATTAGTCAGTTGATAGAAATTTGGGTTGTTTCAAACTCCTTGCAATTGTGAATTGTGCCTCAATGAACATTGGAGCACAAGTGTCTGGCCATGGTTTGTTGCTTGCCTCTTCTGGTTATACGTCCATTAAGGGTACTGCTGAGTCATATGGTAGTTCAATTTCCATCTGTTTCAGATATCGCCAAATCAATTTCCGTAGTGACTGTACATACCTACATGTCCACCAGTGAATAAAAGTTTCTGTTACCCCACAACCCCTCCAACACTCTTTGCTTTCTGATTTTTTGAATTGGGCTATCTTTGAGAGTGTTGGTTGGTATCATTGTTGTTTTAATTGCATTTCTCCACTAAAGATTGGGGACATTGTCTCATATGTTTTTTGGCCATTTACATTTCTGCCTCTGTGCAACTTCTCTTCAGGTCCTTTGCCCACCTCCTCAGTGGGCAATTAGGTTTTTTTTTTCTTTTTAGAAACTCTCAGGGTATTGTAGATTTTAGTAATAAGGACTTTGCCTGATGAGTCATTGCTAAAGATGTTTTTCCGGTCCATGGGCTCTCTTATTACTCTTGTGGTGAAGTCTTTCAAATTTGAAAGTATTTTATATTCAGTATATCCCACTTGTCAAGTTGTGCCTCCTCTGAGTTTGTGTTCTTCCTTATTTCAGATATCCTATGTAATTCCTGTGCCAAAGTTTTCAGGTTGGTCCCAATCCTCTCATTAATGCTCCTAGTAGTTTGGGGTTTTTATCTCAAGGTCCGTGATCCACATTGAGTTTATTCTAGAGCATGGAGTGAGATAAGGGTCTTGTTTCACTTTTCTCCAGGTAGACATCCATTTTTTTCAATACCACTTGTTGAAAAGGGCATCCCATTTGATATTTTTGGGACCCTTATCAGAGATCAGTTGTCTGTATGCTGATGCTTTTATTTCTGGGTTTTCAGTTCTTTTCCCTTAGTCTGAATAGCTATCATTATATCAATACCATGTGATTTTGACCACTGCGGCTACATAATATATGCTAACATCAGGTAAAGCAAGCCCTTTTGTTGTGTCCTTCTTCTTGAAGTGTTCTCTGCAGATTCTGGGTTTCTTCTCTCTCCACATTATGTTGGTAATCGGTTTTTCCATTTCTTGGAAGAGCGACGAGAGCAATTGTATTTGAATTGCATTAGACTTATATAGTGCCTTGGGTAGAACTGACATCTTTATTGTATTGAGCCTACTAATCCACAAGCATGGGATATTCTTCCTTTTGTTGAGGTTAACCTTGGTATCTTGTAATAGTGTTCTTTAATTTTCCTCATGTAGATCTTTTAGTCAGGTATAACCCTATATATTTCAATTTGTGATTGTCTATTGTGAAGGGTACCACCTTTTTTTATCTCCTCTTCTGTGATCTTATCCAAGTGTATAGCAGTCTGATAGACTTCTGCTTGTTGATCCTATATCCTGCCACTCTGTCATATTCCTCTATTGCTTCCAGAACTCCCCTTTTGGAGTTTTTGGGATTTTCCATGTATAAAATCATATCATCTGCAAGTAATGATAATTTTACCTCTTCCTTCCCCAGGCAATACCTTTGATGTATTTTCTTTGCCTTATGCTGTTAGTATGGTATTAAATAAGATTGGGTACAAGGAGCATCCTTGTCTGATTCCTTTTTTCAGTGGAATTGTGTTCATCTTTTCTCCATTGACTATGACGTAGATTGTAGGTTTTTAATATATAACTTGTATTGTCTTGAGGAATTTTCCTTCCATCCCTGTCTTCTCAAGGGTCTTCAACAGTAATTGGTGTTTGATGTTGTCAAATTCTTTTTCTGAATCTATCAATATTATCCTGTGGTTCTTACAGTTTTCTATCTCAATGTGGTGAATGATACTAATGTTCATTGGTATATTGAAGCAGTCCTGCATCCCAGGTCTGAACCTTACCTGGTCATGGTGAATTGTTTGTTTTATATACTTTTGTATTCTAATGGCCAATATTTTATTAAGGATTTTTGCATCAATGTTCATTAGTGATATTGGTCTGTAGTTCTCAGTTCTTGTGGGACCCTTGCCTTGTTTCAGTATCAGTGTATTACTAGTTTCATAGGAGGAGTTCAGGAGTTTGTCATCTTTTTCTTTGTTTCGGAAGGGTGTGTGTAGGATTGGTGCCAGTTATTCCCTGCATTCTTGGTAGAATTCTCCTGTAAAGCCATTTGGTCCAGGGGATTTTTTTTTGTTGGTAATTCTTTGATAACCTTGTCTATTTTTTCTTTGTTTTGAGTCTGTTGGGATTCTTGACGTGCATCAGGGATAGTGTAGGGAAAGACTGTTTTCTCAAGAATTTGTCCATGTCTTCCAAGTTGTTGAATTCATTAGAGTACAGATCTTTGTAGTACTGTGTAATTATCCTTTTGATTTTATTAGGGTCAGTTGTAATGTCCCCTCTTTCCTCCCTCATTCTTGCCATTGAAATTTGTTCCTTCCTTTCATTGGTTAAGTCTGTCAGTAGTTTGTTGATTCTGTTAATCCTTTCAAAGTATCAACTTTTAGCAGCATCATTTTTTCCCCATTGTTCTCTTATTTTCCCTCTCCTGAATCTCAGTCCTGAAATTTATTATTTCTTTTCTTTTGTTATTAATAGTATTGCACTGCTGATTCTGCTCTAGTTATTGTAAGCTTTGTGCTAGCATGTCAATCATGAGACTCTCTTCCCTTTTCAGGTTTGCATGTATTTCTAAGAAACTTACTCTGAAAACTGCTTTTGCTGTGTCCCATAAATTTTGAATGTCATGTTTTCATTCTCATTGGCTTCTATAAATTTCCTAGTTTCATTTCTGCTCTGGACCAGTATACATTCCTTTTGGAATAGTTATTTGTGGTAGTCATGTATTTTTGATGTCAATTTTATGATTGGGATGTAGGGGTAGAGTTTAACCTGTCACTCTGGAGATAGCCAATGAGTAGCCGATAAGGCCTCTGTGTGGGCATGGCTTTCTCCTGAGAATTCTGGTAAGTCTCATGATATTTCCCAATTGGAGAAGAGAGACTTCACTCTCAGTCTCTGGGAGGCAGTCTCTGGGAGGCAGTCTTTGAGAAGAGGAACTACTGAAAAGACAAGATGGCACATCTGAAGAGTTGGAGGATAAGCCACACAGCCTTACCCTGATGGAACCAGACCTCTGAAGCTGCAAAAGCCACTGAGAGACCCCTGCCAATGCTGAGATGCTCCCACCGCCAATGGATGCTGTTGATGGACCCTGAGCCCTAGAAGTGAGGAGCTATGGGGAGACCCTGCCAGTGCAGGGATGTCTCTACTGCATGAGCTTCATGAGTCAGAAGGAGACTTTATAGACTGGTATCAGATATATGGGCTAATATCGGACTTGTGACCTTGGACTGGACTGGGTTGGGATATTTTCTGAATGTTCCCTTCCTCTTGAGGAACCTTTTCCTTATATCCAGATGTGTGTCTATGAATTTGTTTCTCTAGTCTACCCAGACTAACACATTATTCATCCTCCAATTATTTGTTCTTGTTTTTTCATCTACCTCTTGTTGCGTTCCAGTGCCAAGAGCAAGAAATCTATGTGATATCTATGTGCTGAAATTCATGTAGACTCATCTTATGCCCCAGCAGGTGGTCTATCTTTGGATATATGTCATGTGGGCTTGAAAGAACATGATTTTTTTTGTATTTGTGTGAAAAGCTCTATAAAGGTCAATGAAGTCAAATTGTCTAATTGTAGAGCTTAGATTTCTTGCCTCCTTGTTGAGTTCCTTTCCCTGTCATCTATCTTTCTCAGAGAGCAGTATTTTGAAGTCATTATTATTGTTGAGGCTGTGATTTTTTTTCATCTTTTGTTGTGCTTGCTTGTTGTACTCCGTGGGTCTCTCATTCGAAGAATATATGTTTAAAATGCTTATTGGTTCTTTGTCTACCTTTCCCTTGAGCATTTCCCTGAGTCCACTTGGCTATCCACTAGGTCACTGGTGAAGTGTTCTGCTTCCTTCAGTCGAGTCACAAAGTCTGGGCCTGATTTCTGTATTCGTTGTGTTGTTTTAGAGGAATGAGGTGTCATTTTCCAGGGAGTCAAAAAGAACTGGCTCTCTCTGGGAGATTCAAAAAATACTTCTTCAAACTATCTGTGGCTAATTTCACTATGTAATTGACCTAACACTTTATTCTCCCATGGATTCACTCTTTCCCTAGTCAACCAGTAGTCCATTGTTTGGTGGGCAAGTTGGATGCTCTTCTCAGGGGCCACAGGTTGGATTGTTGTGGGCTCTCAAGGGTGGTGTGCTGTGGAGGTTGGACAGAGGTTCTTAGGCCATGTGAGGCACTAAGGCATGTAGGAGAAGTTCCCTCAGTTTGAGGGAACCACAGAAGACAGATAAGATCTCCCCCAGTCACACAGGCAGGGATTCCCCAGGAAGAAGTTGGGCAGAGTATCCCCTGGTGGAGGGTGGATGGACTTATCCAGCCTCAGGCTACTTTGCACAGGTTGGATCTTTCCCAGTTGAGTAGAGCAGGCATACATGCCCTGAGCTATGGGGAATGGTCTGCCGGTCTACAATGGCAGGTGAGAAAAAATGGAAGAGACCAAGGGGAGAAACACCAAAGATCTAAGCCTACTGAAACTGGGCATAGAGAGGATAGCTGGATAGAGAGAGAGGGAGGGAAATAAAAGTAACACTATAACTGAGCCACAATCCCTGACTCTGGGGCTGCAAGGATTTAATCCCTGCTCCAAGCTGGTGGCAAGTTGTGGCTGTGCTGAAATAAAACCTCTACGTCATCATAGATTGATTCTGGCTCCTGCTGAGACAGTGGCCAGGCTAAGGTCAAACCCCAACCAGCTTCCACTCTGGTAAGCCAAAATCCCTTGGTCCCTCAAATCTTTGTGAATCTATGCCTTCTTATCTTTATGATGCTCCTCCTGCTATCCTACAGTGTTTAATTTTCTGCTTATTAACTCTCCTGGTCTGATTTCTGTGGTGTCCCTTTGGTGTGTGTTATTCAGTTGCCATCTTCCTGGAAGTTGCCCATTCTTATTTCTTATAGAAAGATTGGGGACTAGAGTCCATCTAGCAACACTTTGGAGTATTTGTCAGTCTGTTTTTTTTGTTTTTTTTTAATGAATGGAACAGAGTAGTATGCTGAAATGCCTTTGATTTTCGAGCAACTTTTTGTTTGTGTTATTTGCTTTCTTTTTGGCTGAATAACTTTGCAATGCACATATTTCATACTCACATTGATAGTTTCCTCAATATGTCTACTGTAGAATTTGGGGTCATGGAGGAAATAGAGGGAAGGAAAATGAAAATTTAAACAGCAGAATAGGAGGCAAGAATTTTGCATTCTATGCCGTCCCCTCCAATTAACTTGTTCCTTAGCCTTGGGAAGATTCCTAAACAAATTATCTAGGGCTTTTTTTCCCACATACTTAATAGCAACAGTACTTATTCTTATAATCATTATTATTATTATTGCTAAAATTTGCTTTTAGGGAGCTTTTAGAACTCAAAAGATGTCAGCATGAAAATATACTAATTTTAACTAAAAGGCCTCAGGAAAAATGGCTTTTCAAATGCCTCAAATTATGTTTAGAAAATTCTTAACCTTTAAATGGAGATTTATCTTGAAAAATCAATAACTCTTATTTATCATTTGTTAGCTGTGAAGTTCTTTTTCAGATGAACTGTTGAACTTGATGAAGATTGTGAAGTGGTGAAATATCTGGTAATAAAGGAAGAATATAGAAGGCACATTTCACCCTACAGGCCCAAATTGCTGTACGTAGAGTCAGGGGGGGGGGGAAAGAAGATTTTGGTTTCAGGGAAAATTGTTCTATATTTATTTTTCCAATTACACATCAATTCAATTCAGAGACAGACTTCTTGAATGAGACTTTAGTAATTGCTAGAACTAATAACAAAACACTTTATGAAATAGCTAAGAATAAGACCACTTACTGTGGTCTACCTTTGCTTCATTCCAGAGTCAGATTCTTTTTTCATTGTGATAAGATTGCAAGTGAAGTTTTCAGAGTACTTATTCCCTTATTATTGCAAGCTTACATAAGAACCAATGCCTTAACAAACTAAGAAAAGTATAGAAGACAGATCAAGCGAAAAAAAGAACAACAAATCGCTAGAACTTAGGTAGATAGTAGAACGCCTGCATTTTATATAAGAAGGCTTTGAGCCATCTGAAATGAAATTGTTAGACCCCACAGGGTGGATTCTGAGTAACCACGATTTTATGTAAAATAGAATGAAACACTGCCCAGTGCTGAACGAGCCTCACATTTGTTGATAAGTTTAAGTCCCTTGTTTTAGGCACCGTATAAATCCACCCTGTTGAGGGTCTTCCTCTTTTTCACTGACCTACTACTTTACCAAGCATGGTGCCCATCTCTAAGGACTGATCTCTCATGACCCAAAGCTATTCTTTTATCAAATGCTTAAATAATATAGTCTAATGAACATATAGGTGAAGAAGTTTGATACTATTAGTCAGAACAAAACTGGGAAGAAGCTGGGGCGCAGAACTTCAGTTGCACATGTTGACGTTTAAGTAGAAGCTGAAGAAAAATATAAGTCAATCCCTATAGACACAATACAAAGAATTTCTAGTTATCTTGAAGGTATTGGCAAACAGTTGATGATATACCAGCAATTGACGGAGTGCCCATGGAAATGTTTAAAGAAACAGATATAATTACTGAAGGTATCAATCATATATACTAAGAAATCTGGAAGACAGATGTCTGGCCACACAATTGTAGGAGAACCATATTTGTGCCCATTCCAAGGAAAGGTACTCCAACAGATGTAGGAACTATCAAGCAGTATCATTAATATCTTTCCTCTTTAAAGTGGGTGATGGTTACCTACCGCTGAACTTGTCATTATCAGTCAATTACATAACCATTACATCCTGATAAACCACAGTAGCAGTTCTACCCTGTCCTGTAAGATGGCTAAGACTTGGAATAGATTGATGGCCGTGAGAGTGACATCATTAATATCATCTACAAGAAAAATTCTGATGAAAGTAATTTAAAAAGATTGCAGAAATTCATAGTCAGAGAATAGCCAGAAATTGAATCCAGATTGAGAAGCAGGCATGGAAAGTTATAGCACTATTGGCATTGACATTTATAGACCAATATCCTCTTATTTATAACTTCCCTCTTGCTCTCTCGGATTCATTCTTCCTTTATCAAAATCTTCTACCTTACGGCCTCAGGGTCCATCTAGTTTGGGCTAGGTCCGAGGTGTGCAGTTAACATATCAGTGATCTCTAACTGAACTTGGACGCAACAACCACAAGCAGGGATCGCAATATCTTATCTATGTTCTTCCTTATGGAAACACGTCCAGCATGCAGGGAAGTGAGGGTGACAGAACCAATTCCAATTGTGCTCACCGACTTCAGAGATCTGGCTCAATGACACAGATCTGACTTTATTACAGCTTTTGCAAGTCTTACATGGGTTTCATTGACCAATCCGATCACAATTCCTGGTTTCCAAACATATCCTTATATGGTCATGGGTTTGCAGCATGAAAAATGATGGACTCACATTGTGGTCTATGTAAATGAGGTGTTACCAGTCGAGTTATGTAAATTAGGTATAGCTGGCTGAGCCAGCCATCCAATTGCCTTGCAAGACTAATTTTTCCAATCACATTACAGGAGCTTAGATGTCCCTATGGGGAAGTTAGAAGCATTCTGATAGGTTCAAAGGTTTAAAGAGGAAGAATATCAGGTCAGCTGGCCTGGGTTCTTATTTAAGTGCAGGTTCCAGCTCCCTAAGGATGCAGATATCCAGTAGCTTCAAGACTGCTTCAGGAGATGCAGCAGCATACTGCACTTTCTATGCCTTTTCCCCAGATCTACTATTCCTGCAAAAAATGCCCCACATATTCCCCCTTTTCTATTAATTCCAACTTAAGAACTTCTGTTAACAATGCTTCAGTGATGTCATGATGAATTCTTCAACGTTGTAGGCATTTTCACAATGCAAACCCACTCCCAACTAAAAGGAGTATATAGAAATACAAAAACAAAGTACTGGGGGTAAATCATGACAAAAACATTCCTCCAACTTTATCTAAAAAAGGAGCACAAAGTATTAGCCAATTAATTACATCAACTCAAGTTTGATTAACCTTAATTATGTCTTGAATCAAATTATACATAAATTGAAAAAATGTTGATTTAATATTCCCAAAAGATAACTTTGCTGGAGCCTTAAGGCAGAAGTTACATCAAGGCAAGTTTAGTATTGTGCCAAAGAAATATCTGTATGTTGAGGGAAGGGGGGGGAGTCACAAGTGGTTCTAACTAATTGCCATAAATTGTCTGCATCATCTGCTAGAAGGCTCACTTGCTGTTGCAATGAGGATATTTCCACTTGAAAAAAGCCATCATTTTGGTATTGAGTGTCTAAGACCAATGCCATATTGGTCGAAAAATTGTCTAGAGCCCTGGTGGTTTGGACAGACTGCTGAAGAACAACGGTGACTAAAGTAGTTGCTGCCATAGCAGTGACGGCCAACACTATGGCAGCAACGAGTGTTGAAAAACCAAAATCCCACTTCTGTCTATGGATAACTAGATCTGTGTTTCTTAGCAAAAGATCCCCTGGCCAACCCTCCATGGCATCAACTGGGAACCACAATAAGGATGGAAAGCAGACCAGGGCTGCAGTAGTAGCATTTGCAGGGCTCCAGCACGAGTCTACCAAACAACCAAGCATAGTAGAGTTAATTGAATAACTGTAACCTTTTTCCACATCATTGGAAGAATTCCTCATCACGAAGAAAAAAGGAGACTAAACACAGTGGACACCCAAGTAAGTTATGTCAGTCCAGAGTGCCTGGGTAAAATTACACACTGCAATGGATGATGACCTTCCCATGTCTAAGGTATAATCCATTTTCTAGGTATAATTCAGAGCACATAGTTTGGCTCCAAGTATACCCATGAAGGGTTTCCAATCCATACAGGATGCAGATCCAGATTTATAGGGGGATTCCCAGACATATTCATCTGTCTGTATGGGATTTCGTTCTTCAAATGACTTACTCGGTGTGTCAGAGGTGCTGTTAAAAAACACCTTTTCTCAGTGTGTTAGAGGTGCTGTTGAAGAACACCTCTGGGGTCCAGATAAAGCCATGGAGTGCAAGCTGCTATGGGCAGGCTTGCACCAAGCATTCCCTTAGTGTACCTGTGTGAGCACCTCAGATCTTACATTTAAATCAAGGTCTGGTCTAGCAAAAGGGACATTAGCCTTAAACTCAGTAGACATGGGTTTGGGGCCTAGGGGAAAGATTCCATTGATAACATACATTTATAGAAGGTGTGTTGCATTAAAGTCTCCCACTGACACAAGGACAATTTTAACAAACTGAAAAAGACAACTGATGTCAGCGACCTATAGACAAAATTGATTAGCTAGCATAAAAAAATCAGTAATGTGATGCCAAAAACCTTCTTCAGGAGCAGGTGCTGAGGGGTCCCCTAATGTATTTTTTGTGGAACTAATAAATGGTAACCGAGAATTCCAAGACACAGATATTAATACAGGTGAGTACAGCAGCCCATTGCAAAAGGGCAGCATGCACATGAGAGTTAGCAGTTACAGCAGCACAAATTAGCAAAAACAGGGTATGTGGTCCAGTCTTAGGCCCTTCTGGGGACATAGTCTGAGCTTGATGCATTAAGCTCCTTTAGCTCCCCAAAGTGATGGGCACAGTTCTGTTCCCTACATACTTACTTCTGAGGCGATGTCTGTGTTGGCATTGTGGTCCTTCATCATGTGTTCAGGGGTCCCATGACTGTGGTTCTCCTCCCTGGGCTCATCCTCGCTCAGGGACAGGTTCTCCATCACTGTGCGTGTGGCAGTGGGGGGGGGCAATCTATTTAGGGTGGCACTAAACAGTCACCAATGGGCCAGACACTCACATTGGCTTCTCTTCCCTGGGTTAACAATGGATCTAGACCCCTCTACTCATTTCTGGCTTGGTCCTTCCATTTGACCGATGGCAAGGTATTTTACAGGGAGAGGAGAAGACCCCTTGAAGGAGAAAGGCCAGATTTATCAAATTGCAAAAATATTAATGTTAATAATGCATCTGTTAGCCTGTCTTGTGGCCTCTCCCTCCCCCCATGTGGTCCCCCCTTTTGAATTGTTTTTTCAAAGCAGCATGGGCATGTTCAACAATGTCTTGACCTTGGTAGTTGTATGGAATATCATTGAAATGAGAGTTGTTCCAAGATGAACAAAATGGGACAAAAGATTAACTAGTATAAGCTGATCCATTATCAGTCTTAATAGCATAAGGAACACCCATCACAAGCATGGTTGTTTTGACTGCTGAAATTACAGCTGCTGCATTTTCTTTGGACAAAGTGATGACAGAAATATATAAAGAAAATATATCTATAATAAAATGTGCAGACTTGTGGCAGTCATGTGCTTATGTTAATTTTATGATTGAAATATAGGGAAGGAGTCTAGCCTGTCTAGTCTATCTGGACATAGCCATTGAGTAGTCAATGTGGGCATGGCTTTCTCCTGAGACTTCTGGGTAATCTCGCGATATTTCCCTTGTGAAGATGAGAAGCTATCTCCCCCAGTAGTTGGGAGTTAATCTCAGAGACAATGAATCATGGAAAAGACAAGATGACAGCATCCGAGAAGCTGGAGGAGCCGGCAAAGAGACCACACTGCTTGCAATGATGGAGCCAGACCTCTGAAGCTGGGGTGGCCACATGGAGACCTCTGCCAATGATGACTTGCTTCTGTTGTTGATGGACCCTGAGCCCTGGCAGGGAGGAGCCAGGTGGAGACTCCTGCCAGCACTGGGATTCTGCACCCACTGACCTGTGACTTCATGAGTCAGAAGGAGATTATATAGACTGATTTCAAGCACATGGGTTAATATCGGACTTATGACTTTGAACTGGACTGGACTTAATGTCCTGTTCCTCTTGTATATAAACCTTTTCCTTATATCTATATGTGTGTCTATGAAATTTGTTCCTCTAGGCTACCTGGACTAACACAGACTTTAAACGACCAAATCAGGGAATATGTGTTACATCCATTAGCCAAAGGGTATTTGCCCAAAGACCATGGGGATTTACACCTATGAGTTGAAAGGGTTCCAACAGAAGTAAGGGTCCACAGGAGGAACATGCAAAAACTAGATGCTTACACATTGCTTTAGATAACTCAGGAAAAGAACAACATAAATAATTAGCAAATTTGTGGAATTGGGTGTGCATATGATGAGCCAACTCCAGAAGGGGACACTTTACCAATTTATCTTTTTGCTGATTACCTGTGTACAGGAAACCAGGTAACCTTTGGTGAGAGCTAATATGTTGAATATATAGGGTTGTTTCTTTGTTCTAACAACACTTGTATGGAGGTCATTGTGGCATGAAGAACCTCAGGGATAGACGTAATGATAGCAAAAGGAAGGTTTTTGATAGCATATGAAAAATTGTTAACACGATTAGGATAAGCACACAACTGTGCCAAGAGAGCTAGCAACTCTCTGTGCTGTATAGTCACTAAATACAGACTTTACAAATGGAAAATGGGAGCCGTTCTCTACTACCACTTTTCTCATTTCATTTAAAGTTTCCAAACTATACAGAGTTCAATTCCTTTGTGGCTGCTGACCTGATTGTGGGATACTTGTTACAGGAAACAACTGCGCCAAGGGTAAAATTCCTACTGACTTACCCAAAAGATGGTGGCATTGAGGAAGCATAGGAGAAGCTGGAGACTCAGTTCCCCAAAGATTCTTGTAGTCTGCTAAGGTTGCTGCAATCCAGGGGTTAACTGGTGGGGGCCCGTGTGTTGGAGGGTCAGTTGCAGGAGCCTTCAACTGACATTCAGTACTTGGAGGAAGTGACATTGTTTTTAAGGGACAAGGAGAGCCAGCCATAGTGGCAAATGCTGCGGTCTTCCTGTAGATGAAACGCTCTGCAAACCGGAGCCATCTGGGCAGGATTGGACCACAGAAGATTGCAGGAAGGCCATTAGTTTTGTCGATTCCATAGAGTCTGGAGGATTCTTGTGTTCCACAGGCTGAGTTAGGAGAGTCTCGGTAGAGATTTGAGGCTTACTTTCAAAGACCCAAGCTGGAATGGTGGAGTTCTGAAGAGAACCCAAAACAGCAGTAGTGATCGGAAAAAAGATTACTGGCAATTCCAGTCCTGTATAGTTTCCAAACTATACAGAGTTCAATTCCTTTGTGGCTGCTGACCTGATTGTGGGATACTTGTTACAGGAAACAACTGCGCCAAGGGTAAAATTCCTACTGACTTACCCAAAAGATGGTGGCATTGAGGAAGCATAGGAGAAGCTGGAGACTCTCATGGAGCTGAGCGACTTCTGTAATTTTTCCCTGGATATGTTTGTCCTATATTTGACCCTCTAGAAGCCAGAGGCAAAGTTCTAAAACTTTCCCTTGAAAAGTCTTCATATGCTTTTCAGAAACCTTTACATGTCTGCTCTCAAAAATCCCTTTCATTATATTCAGCTGGGCTTGCTGAGTATGAGAGGATGAGTTACCCATTGCATGAGAGGTCCACTCACCTGACCTTGACTCATCTTGCAGGGTCCAGTTTTAGGTGCCAATTGTGGGAACAGGTCTAGCACGTAAGGAAGTGAGGGCGACGGAGCCAATTTCAATCATGCTCACAGACTACAGAGATCTGACTCAGTAACTCAGATCTAACATTATTACAGGTTTTGCAAGGTTTATATAGGTTTCATTGACCAATCAGAGCATAGTTCCTGGTTTCCAAGCATATTCTTATGTAGTCAGGGGTTTGCAGTATGAAAAAGGATTGGCCAGCACTGTGGGCTATGTAAATGTGGTGTTACTGGCCAAGTTTTGTGGAGCCAGCTGTCCAATTGTCTTACAAGATCATTTTGTCCAATCACATTACAGGAGCTTAGCTGTTACTATGGGGATATTAGAAGCATTCTGATAGGTTCAGAGGTTTAAAGAGGAAGAATATCAGGTCACCTGGCCTGGGTTCTTATTTAAGAGCTGGTTCCAGCTACCTAAGGGTGCAGGTACCCTGTGGCATCAAGACCGCTCCAGGAGACGCAGCAGCATCCTGCATTTTCTATACCTTTTCCCCGGATCCACTGTTCCTGCCAAGAATGCCCCCACACTTCCTAAGCAACTTTTTCAAGAGGAAGGTGCATATAAAGAATATCTGAGGGAATGTAACTCACTATCCATCTCTGCATTTATGGAGAGAGGTGAATTGGAGGGTGAGGGAAGGGCAGGAAGAAGTTAGAATCTCAGAAATCTGTGGGAATAGAAATTCAGGTGGGCACAGATTAATAGTAGGCATTGTTTAGGTCAGGAGACCATGTACTGCTCATTGTCTTCAAAGACACGAAAATCCCTTACGGTTTCTTTTGCACACTGCCTCCCCTGTATGTAAATTGACTAATTAAATGGGACAAGGACCTGTAGCCTGGACACCTATTATGCCTAATGGGAGAGAATACTACAAAGACGTTTACCTGAATTTTATTGATTATGCAAAGGTATTAAATTGTGTGGATGGAATAAATAGCAAGTCATAAAATATGCTGAAAAGTGGGAAATACATAGCCAAAATTGTGTTCATAGAGAACGTGCTCATAGACTAAGAGGGAGCTGATATAATAGAACAAGGGGATACTGTATAGTTTAAAATCAAGAAAGATGAGGGTTAAGTGTATATTCTTTCACCCACACAATCACAAGAATACAGCATCATAATGGGAGGAAAGCATATCAACTACCTTCAAAATGCCGATGACATAACTTCGCTTTCTAAGAGCAAAGAAGTACTGAAGCACTTGCTGCCAAAGATCAAGGATTACAGCTTTCAGTATGAATTCCAACTCAACATAAAAACAAAGGTCTGAACAATTGGACCAATACGCATCCTTCTAATAAATAGAGAAAAATGGAAGTTCTCAAGGGTTTTGTGAGAGTTAGACTTATGTTTAACTGAGTGGGCCATATGAAGACTGACATACCATGTACCTGAGTGTGAGAATGCACCAGATGCTGATCTGAATGTTAGCTCTCCAATAATTCTATGAGGTAGGTATTCTTATCTCCTATTACAGAGAAAGAACCCCCAAAACTATGATAGTCATTTAACCAAGAATGTCATGCATATAATGACATAGCAAATGTTAAAAATCTTTATTTTAGCTTAATTGCTGTGAAGTTCTTTCTGTCATTTCTTGAACATCTCTTGGAAGTATTGAAAATCGAGGTATAACAGTGTATGTGATTGAGATGGTTTAAATCAGAGGATGTGTAAGACAAATATAAACCCTGGAACTATAGCATTCACCAATGAAAAAATAGAGACGCATTTAAGAACTCTAATATAAGACATAAATAGATTACCAAGTATAAAGGAAAAACAAACTGATAATACAGAGCATAAATAGAGGACTAGGGGCTCCTAAAAATACAACAACAAATGATTTTATTAAGAGTAAAAAGAGACCTCACTTACTTGAGGAACAGTTTGATTATGGTATATAATTCCGAAAAATTATAGAAAACTACACACCTCAAAAAAGAAAACACAAATAGTCCAATGAAAAATGGGTAGAATATATTAATGTATAATCTATTATAAGGATACCCAAGTAGCCAATAATCATATGAAGAAGTCCTTACAATTATCAGGTATGAGAGAAATAAAAATAAAAACAACAATGACAAACCACCTCACACCAACAATGGTAGCAAAATTCAATAAAACAGGAAATAGCACACGCTGGAAAGGATACGGAGAGATGAAAATATTCATACAGTGCAGGTGAGATTGTAGAATTGTATGAAAAGCAGTATCCCACTTCCTTAATCAAATGCAAATAAACATACTAGGTAATCTAACAATTTCTGTATTCAGTAGAAACTCCAAAGAAACTAAGAATGGAAGACATTATGCTTAGCAAAGTTAGTCCATTTTACAAAGTTAAGCACTACATGGCAAACTATAATAAATGATTAAAAAAATCTAAGAAAAGTGGTTTTTGCACCAAAAAGAAGACTACTTTGAAGACTATGGGGTGAGCCTGGCGTGGGAGGCAAGAACCACATCCCTAGAGAACAGATTGGGATACTGCCACTGTCCTAATGAGTTGCCCTGCACAACTGTGTTTTGTCTATCAGGGTAATGACATCATCTGGTGCCAACTTGAGACTATTAAGAGTGAAGGGGTGAAGGACAAGGCTTTCAACTCTCATCCAGGGCTATAATCTCTGATCTCACAGAGACAGTTCTAATCTGAGAAACTATCATTGGGTAGCAGTGACAGGTGGTTTCAGAGGTTTGAATGAGACAAATTAACTCAAATCTTATAGTTTTAAAACTTGTTAAATATATGTATAATTTTATATTCTATTACCATCATAATGTTTTATCAATTTGCTTTATTATTTAGCTTTTACTTTATACATTTTGATATCACATTACACAATACACAATATTACACAAATAATACCATTTGGTTTGCACTATTAAATGCCAATTTTCCTGTTACAAAAGAAAAAGAGTGAAGGGGTGGAATTTCCCCTGCAATCAGGTCACTGCTTGATCATCTCATTTGGAGGCATTAAGAAGATAAATAGCTCCTTGGAGGTGAGACGTATTCACTCTCTGCGTTGTTTTCCTGATGACAAGGTACATGGAGTCACATTAGAGCCCTGAAACAGGAGGAGCCGCGTGGAGAGCCACAGCAGCACTGGGATGCTTACATCTCCACTGGATCCATAAGACTTTCCATGCACTGGCCTGTGACCTTCCTGCATTCAGCATCATTGCATGTATTTCGTGAATCTAAAGAGGAATTTATAGATTGGTATCAAACAGGTAGGCTATTATCAGATGTAATGACTTGATTTTGACTGGAGTAGGATGCTTTCTTAGTGTATGATTGTTTTTTGATATAAAGTTCTATGTTACACACATATGAGTGCATATGAATTTGTTTCTCTAGTCCATCCAGACTAACACACCTGTTTTTCAACATGTGTGTCATACTGCACAAATAAAAGGAAAAGAAAATATTACACCTTTGGGAACTCCATGAAACTTTCCAGCTTCATTCCCATCATATCTAATCATTGGTCTGAATAGTAACAAAAGGAGAATAAGTAATATGAAAAATGATGTCTTTGCCTACTTTCAAGGAGGTTTAAAAAAACATGGATGTTTATTATACATTATTAAATCTCTAATACTTTAGGTGCTATTTACCTTATTCATTCAATAAATATTTGCTAACTGATTGGATAAAGTTGATTATTTACATATTGAAGCAATGAAATATTGATGTTTTCTTAGGGAAAATTATGAGTGACACTTGTTAGTGCTCCCTTGCTTTCTTTTTTACTCCGTTGTGTTTCAATTATTCAACATTTTTGCATTTGTCCTACTCAGACCCTAACTCCTCAGATAGAGAATCCATGTTTTCAGATCTTAAAATGGTATTAATTTGATAATTATCTTTTATGCAGAAAGTTACTTTAAGACTAGAACAGGCTCACTTAATTTGAGAATTTTAGGAGATATTTTTAGAGTATTAGAACTATTCTGCTCATCATTGCTATTGCAAAGGCATTACACTGTGGATTTGTTTGCAAAACATCAGTATCTGACAATGTTTTGATCCTTTCCATAAATTGTCCATAGCTCATTCCTCAGAAGTTGACCTTATATTCCTTCTCCATGGTATTTTCAATAAACTCATATGCATGTGAAAGTTGGGTAATGAGCAAGGAAGACCAAAGAAGAATCGAAGGATCTGAACGCTTATGCGGGAGAAGAATACTGGCAAAAGAACAAACAGGTTGGTCTTGGAGGGAGTATCGTCAGAATGCTCCTTATTGTTAAAGATGGTGAGTCTTCATCTCATGTTCTTTGGACATATTATCAGGAGACACCGGTTCCTAGAGAAGGACATCAAACTTGGTAAAGTAGGAGGACAGCAAAAGTAGGAAGACTTTCCACAGGATGAATTGACACAGTGATGAGTTCGAACATGGGAATAGTCGTGAGGCTCATACTGGTCTGGGGAGGGTCTCGTGCTGTTCAATATAGGGTTGTTATGAGTCATAGCCACTAACAGCAGCAATGCAGAACTTTGGGGGACAGTGAACAAACCACAGTGCACACAATACTCTGATATATATATGTATATGTATATGTGTGAGTACATATGTACATTCATTGTATAATTGTATCATGCATAAAAGAGTTAAGGAAAAGGTTTTGAACTAGGTTTCTTTGGAAATAAGTAACAAGAATCTACAGGCTAATAGGCACATATATATACTTAACCTGGTACTTGATAAAGCTATTTTGTTCCTATTATAGTAGAGGGCACAAACTGTAATAAACATAAATGCACACCAAATTCGAAGTGGTCGTTGGCAGAGAAGTAAAATAGTAAATCTAAACTAATTCGTTAAGTATTGGTCTGTAGTGCAATGTCATCATATCAACTGAAGAAAAATACAGATAATTGCACCAGTTTCTTTAAACCTTCCAATTAAAGTCTCATCAACCTCTGGAACCCTGAACAAGAAAAATACCTATATTTCTTTCTTGTGAGTAGAGAAGATCTAGAAACAAGAACAACCACATAACTGTGAGCACATCTACTAACTAGCTATTAGTTTCTAAAACCAGTTTCTAATAAAAGAAACTAGAACTCAGAATAATAGCAAATTTTAGAAGTGGAAAAGTAAATGTCCAAGATATATGAAAGAAATTCAAAGAACTTGGGGAAAAATCCATTATCTCTCAATTTCATCTTACCAGGAACCCTTTAAAGCAACTCCATTCAAGGTAGATGAAGAGTACTTTATAAATGCATAGAGTCAGGAAATGTCGAAAAAGACTAAAATAAAGACCCCACAGTGTTAGATTCTAAAGTTTAAGAGGAAATGACTCAAAGGGTTCTTAAAGGCTCAGGCTGAAAAATTTTCAGCAAAAGAGAATAAATTAATTAGTGTTAAATAATAATGCAAAATGTTACATAAAATTTACTGATCCACATTAATGTGAATAAGTTATTTAATAATCAATTAATTGGGGGAGACAAAACAAGTCTTCCATGTGGAAGAATTCAAAATTATGTGTATAGATGTCCTAACCTTAGGTAAGTGGACCGACCCTTGAGAGAGTGGTCCATAGCTCCTCATTCCTTCAATAGGTTATCAATAGGACTATGGATACTAACTTCATTCAAAAGAACACAGTATAGAGATAGGTGTGGAGGTAGAAGATGGTATGACCATGGTGGAGAAACTTGATAAGCATAACCTTAGCCAGAGGCTCAAGGTCAGTCAACATAAACATATAGAAAACATGTGGTAGAGGAGCACTAGTGCAGTACTGTGATATACATTGGGTTGCAGGTCTGCAGTGGGGAAAAGATGAGACTTTTTACTCCCACAAAAAGTTAGTCTCAGTAACACGAAAGGTTATTTCTACATTTATAGCCTTAAAAGCACAAAGGGTTGGCTATGTCTGTCTTAATGGGTCACTATGAGCCAGAATAGACTCAATGGTTGTGCATTTGGTGTAAAACTTGATGTGATAAGAATATTTCACCTCCATGTTCTCCCTTCCCCAAACTCATGATCCAAACCTAACCATGAGAAAAACTTCAGACAAATCTCAATGTAAGAACAGTGTACAAAGATTTGTCCCATACTCCTCAAAATTTCTGAGGTTATCAAAACCAAACCGAGAATAAACCGGTGTAGCTAACTCATAGACACTGAATGTCATTGGGTCATTTTTGACTGATAACAATCCTGTAAGACAGGGAAAAAACTTCCCCTGCAGGTTCTAAGACTGTGATCCTTTGTGGAAGCAGAAAGCTTCATCTGTCTCCCTGGCAGTGGCTGGTGATTTCGAGTTGCTAACTTTGTGGTTTATAGCACAGTCATAATACACTCGCTACCAGAGAAGCCAAAAGACATATGATAACTGAATGTGACACATCAATCCTTGATAGGAACCTGGGGCAGAAAAAAAAAGAGATAAAAACCAAAAAGACTGCCTAAAGTAAGTTGTTAACCAAACTCAACTCCACAGCCCTCATGTGGATTCCTACACATAGAAACCCTATCTAGGCTTTATAACTCAATTGGGTAGCACCTAGCCTCATTTGCTTCCTCAGAGAGACTTATGTGTTAGAACCATTGCCCTTACAGTTTTTAGGCCAACACTTGCCTTGCCCTGCCACCAGGCCTCCTTTGTTGTTCGACCCTGTCAAGTCAAGTCAATTTGCAATTTACAGTCACTCCATATTACAGAGTAGAACTGTCCCATGGGTTTTCTAGGCTGTAATGTTAGCAGAAGTGGATCAGCAGTTCTTTCTTCAGCAGAGCTGCTATGTGGGATGGACGGACCTTCAATTAGCCACTGTGCCCCAGGGTTCCTGCATAAAACGTATACTTCAATAGATAGTAATATACTGATACTGCATCATGAAAGGGGAAAAGTAAAACTGAAGTGAGCTTGAGTCTTTAATGACATACAAGTACATTTCAAACAAAATAAAAATTAAATAAAATTGATTGTGATCACATTTGCACAGCTCTTTTAAAGATGATTGAACTACTGAATTGTATGATATATGAATTATATGTCAACAAAACTATTAAAAATGGAAAAAAAAACCACTGGTTCATTCTCACATCCTTCAAGTTGATTCCAACTCATAGCAGCTCTAGAGGACAAAATAGAATTTCCCTTGTGGTTTTCTGAGACTATAAATCTTCACAGTAGCAGAAAGCCTGTCATAAAAGTGCCATCTTCGGGCTGAACCCCGGAGGTGTAAATGCTTGAGTGCAGGGCTGTGGCCCACGGACTGAGCAGCACTGGGTAGCGCCCACGACCACCAGAGGCAGTGATGCCTGCCCCCCCCCCCAAAGTGCCATATTCACATAAGGTGTCAATAAATAATAGGAGCAAACTTGGCGTGGGGTATATAAAACCATCACACAATTTTTCTAACATTATTGTAAACTCAAACATTTGTTTAAAAATAATGAAAAATATTTTCCTATTTCAAGGAAAATCTGGTTGTATAATGTCCTTTCTGTAGTTATATATAGAGTATTCACATTTTTAGATTTAAATTTTCAAATGCTCATATTGTGCTGAGAAAGTGCTAGCGTAACTGACCCTTAACAAATTATTCTCTTCAGTAAAACAGCTTTGGGGTTCAGAGTTTAATTGGCTAAGTCGGCTTGTGTTGTTGTAACTCTCAATCTACTTGTCCAATTACAGTAGCATTTGCAGCATTTGGGCTGCTCTGAGGTCTCTGTGAGTCAGAATCAACTCAATGGCAGCAAGGTGAGATTTTGTTTTCTAAGACCAAAATTATAGAAGCAAGATGATTTAGTATCTGTGTTAACTGAAAGATTTCTATGTACTTAGCCAGTTATAATTTGTTTGTTTGTTTTACAGTTGCATCTTTATTTGAAAATCTCTTCTGCCAACTTAGCCTTTTCCACCTGCCTGGGGAGCGGAAGCTTTCGCAGGCTTCAAAATCTTTTGCTTAGGGGCCGCCTTTGTGGAAGCCTTAGCAGCAGCCATGGCTTTCTTTTTAGAAGTTTGTTTTGCCTGTTCTCCTTCCTTGGCAGCCTTGAGAGCCTGTTCTCATCGGGCCTTTCTAACTTCCGGTTTCTGATTCCTCTAGGCCATTATGTGCAGCAAGAGATGCACCAGTGATGGCCCTTTGGAATTTGACTGCACAACGGGTTCTTTTCTTTTGAATTTCTTCCGACTGCCCCTTTTTTTGTGCTTCCTTCTGTAGAGAACAGCCCAGTTATTTGCCAAGGGTTTCTCTTGGAAAAGAAGTCCGATTTGCATTTTGCATTAAAAAACTGTGAAACCTTCCTTCAGTCTTGATTTAGCGCCCCCGTGTCCGGGGTAGATCTTGTGCCCGCTGATACTGCACAGCTTGACCTTCATGCCCACAGCAGCAGAGGATTAGGAAAAATGGTGATGAGCAATTTGTTTTAAAACATTAAAAGAGTGAGAAAAGATGCTTGGGTATAGTAAGTGAAGTGTGTATCTTCTCCAACTAGTATATCAACCTTATTTCCAATGTCTTCAATGCACTACTAGGGTTGACAGTTTTCACAAGTGAATATATAGCTGAATTTAGTGTATCTAGAGCTCTGATAAACCTACTGCCATTGAGTCAGGGTCAATTCACAGTGATTAAGGAGACCTAGTGATTATGAGTGATGCTACAAACTACAAGACCAGAGCTTTGAAACCAGTCACTCCTCAGGAGAAAGATGATGTTTTCTGCTCTCTAAAAGAGTCACAGACTGGGAAACTCACAGAGGCACTTCTGCCCTATCCTATAGGGTGTCTATGGGTTTGAATGGCAATGGGATTTTTTTTAAGAGTCCTCTTATGGTCCTTTTGTACTGGAGTGTCACAAATGGTTAGATGCTTTACTATTGCCTGAATGGTTGACAGTGTGAACTCACACACAGTCATCTTAAAAGAAATGCCTGATGATCTGCATCTGAAAAGTTACAGCCTTCAAAATCTCATGAGGTCTACTCTGCCACATGTGGGGCTGCCATGAGACAGCCATTTTGATAGCAATCAGGATATGTTAATATTCTTTTTCCTATGAAATTTGTCAAAAAAGACGTTTCCCAATAGCGCTTTAAGATGTAATTTTATATACATGTGAGAACATGTATTCTTTTAAAATTTAAACTTGGAATGATTGTTTCTATTAAGCACTCTAATAAAAAATGTCAAGTGTTTCTTCAGTATGCTTTTGAAAGTCTGAGAATTAGAACCCCAATATAATAAGTAAATAGTATTACATGATTCTTTGGAAAGATGCCTTTATGGTTAATAAATATTATAAAATATTGATTGAATCAATTAGTAAGTATAATGTATCAGCAAATTAGTATATTACAGTAGAATTTAAATGTGTCAATTATATCTTTTAATATAACTAAATTTTTATCTAGTTTATTAAAATTCAATGAATGATTTAGAATTTGTCTCTTTCCATCACAAATTTAGATGGTAATTTCAGATACTCATTTAGAATGTTCTTCTCATTTACTTTAAATGGAGTGGGATGGAAAATGTAATGCAAAAGTTATAAAACTCATTCCCTCAGCTTATAATACCCTGTTTCAATTCTGCATGTAAAAATTCTATTTAATTTTAAAGTTCAGCCTATTTTGTTTATTTTCTGCTGAAATTTTACCCAACGAATTAAGTTCTAATCTGTAAATTTCTGCAAAAATTTTTCAGTGACATTAGCTACATTTATCATAACGTGTAAATATTCTATTTAATTTTGTTCTGTTTGTTACATTTCCAATACTCTAGTTTCCCTTGGACTGGGAACTGATTTTTGTTGGTTCAGTCATGACTGATGGACTCAAATTTGTAAAATATGAATGAACTTGAATAGGAAACCTATGGCAGGCTAGAAGTTCAAAACTCTTAGAATTCATTGCCTAGCAACCAAATCTTTTCATTTAGAAAATCAGAAGCCTAGGTCACCTACTCAAAGATGGTGCTGACTACTGAGCTTTGAATATGGGTGTTGCTCTTTACAGTCCCAGAAATCTTTTAATCCCCTCATTAGGCTCTTGAAAAAGCCCACTCTACATTTTCTCAGAGTCTCATTTCAGGACTCTGTCTTATAATGTTTCCTGTTTCAATTTTATTCAGCGTTATACAATTTAAAAAACTCAAGTATATTCCTATTTGGGTGAAAGCTCTTGTTTCCCTGTCCCTCTCTTTATTTGAGTAATTGTTTACCTTTTGGCTTTATAACAAAATATTTTAAAGCAGATCATCAGTCCCACATTTCCCACTTTTAATACTGTGCACAACTTCACTATTTCACTAAGAAGAGATCTTAGGGAATAGGCTCTTTGTAGAATAGGCTCTTTTAAAAAAAAGTTCAGGAAATAGTTTCTGTTCTCTACTATCCCAATATGCCTGATTATTAATACTATTTTTATGAGTTCAAGTTCTGATTCATATTTGTATGCCATCATAGCTTGGATTATACACTATGACCCTGGTCAGATTGTCAGTGTTGGTAGCTAGACATCATGTACTTCTTTTGGTCTCAGGGTAGATAAGATTATATAGCTTATGTGGACTTTTTGCCCCAGTGATTTTACTGGAGGTTCTTACATCTCTTATAACATTCCATACATCATTTGTGTCAAGTATTTTTGTACACAGGTTGCCATCTTCATTTCCAAATATTTTCTACTTGAGTGTTTGGTATAGGTTCCTCTTTACCCCTTCTTTTTTTTAAATAAATCATTTTATTAGGGGCTCATACAACTCCCACAACGATCAATATATATGTCAATTGTATGCAGACCACATTTGCACACTTGTTGCCATCATCACTCTCGAAATATCCTCTCTCCACTTAGGCCCTGAGTACCAGCTCTCCATATTTCCTCTCCCTCTCACCCCCTCATGAACCCTTAATAATTTACAAATAGTTTTTTTTCATATTATGCACTGTCCAATGTGTCCCTTCACTCACTTCCCTATTGTCCATACCCCAGAGAGAAGGTTATATGTAGATCCCTGAAATTGATTCCTTCTTTCTACTCCACACCCCTTCCACTCTTCCAGTATCACCACTCCCACCATTGGTCCTGAAGGGATCATCTATCCTGAATTCCCCACGTCTTTGACTCCAGTGTACATCCCCTGGTCTAGCTGGATTTGTCAGGTAGAAATGGGATCATGATAATGGGTAATTGAGAACTAGAGGAAAGTTACATATTTCATTGTTGCTACACTGTACGTTAACTTGCTTATCTCCTCCCTGCAAACCCTCTGTAAGGGGTGTTGCTTCACCTATCGATGGACTTTGGGTCCTCAATCTGTACTTCCCCTCATTTTTAATGACGTAATTTTTAGTTCTTTGAAACCTGATACAGGATCCCTTCAACACCTCATGGTCACACAGGTTGGTGTGCTTCCTCCATGTTGGCTTTGTTACTTCTGAGCTAGATGACCACTTGTTTTCTTTCTAGCCATTAAGACCCCAGATGCTCTATATTTTGATAGCTGGGCATCATCAACTTTCTTCACCACATTTGCTTATGTACACATTTGTCCTCCGCAATCATATCTGGAAGGTGAGCATGCAATGTTATGATTTTTAGTTGTTGAGGCCTGATAACTGATTCCTTTGACACCTTGTGGTCCCACAAGCTGGTGTGTTTCTTCCATGTGGGCTTTGTTGCTTCTGAGCTCAATGGCCACTTGTTTACTTTCAAGCCTTTAAGACCCCTGATGCTACATCTTTTGATAACTGGGCACTATCAGCTTTCTTCACCACATTTGCTTATGTACCCATTTATCTTCAGTGATCATCTTGGAAGTGTGAGCAACATGGAATGCCAATTTAATAGAACAAAATATTCTTGCACTGAGGAAGTACTTGACTGGAGGTCCACTTCCCATCTGCTGGTGGACTTTTGTTTTCCTGAGATTTTGATTAACTTCTTATCATTTTTTTCTCCTTGCAATTATGTATTTATAAGTGCACTATAGATGAATATATAAAAACTTTTTTAAGACTCCAAGATGCTATTCACTTCAAGATTTCCCATGAATAAATTTTCCCACGAGTCTATGGTTCCAATATTTCAAACCCATAACAATAATCTTAGGAGATCTTTTAAACATATTGTGAAATATCCAAATTATTATTTTCAGAGAGTGTGTGAACACACACCCACATATGAGGAGGTACCACCCATTAAATGAAAAAAAAAAAGCTCTGCTGGGCAGAGCATCATCATACATATTTTCCCCAGTAGGCATGTATTGAGCATCTCGCTTTGAATTACGGCACCCAGTAGCGTCACCTGGGAAGATTCTCTTTGGTCACAGTGAATTTTTTAGTGAAAACAGTTTATCTCTAGCCTCTTTTTTTGTGTGTGATAGCTGATTTAAAAGAACAGCGTGTGGCTGTGAAATCGTGTTTCCTATTTGGGACAAATGCCATAGAAATGGTTGCAATGTTGAACACAGTTTACAAAGACAACACTATGGGAAAAACCCAAGTACATGAGTGGTTTGCTCATTTTATAAAAGGTGAAATATTGATCGATGACAAACCTTGTTCTGGATGTTCATCTACTTCCAAAACAGACAAAAATGTCGTGAAAATTGCTGCACATGTGCTCAAAGATTGAGGATGTCACGTTGAAGAGACGGGGAAGCTATCTGGGCTCTCTTAGAGCTCTGTACAGCAAATTCTAATGGAAGACTTGGTAATCAGAAGGGTTGCTGTGAAATTTGTGCCTTGGGTTTTGGCTGATCAGAAAAAAAAATAGTTCAATGGAAACATGCCATGCTTCAAAAGAAGAGCTCCAAAACAGTCCAGCATTTGTTTTTTTTTTTTTTTTCAGGTCATTCTTGGTGAGTTCTGTTCTTATGGCCTGAAAACAAATATCAATCAAGCCAGTGGAAGACACCATCATTATGTCACCCCCTTCCCCAGTCTCATCAAGTGTAATACTTACCTGGCAGGGGAGATGCCATGATCATGGGGGCGAGGCTTATCCATTGCACACCAGATGTGCTGGCCCCTGTGATTTCCCCAAATGTGGGAAGCTCGCCTGCATACTTTGTGTTAATGGGGGACTGCATTTGCACTCTCCCCTTAAAAAAAAAGGAAAACAAATCTCATTAAGGGCAATCAAAGATCAAGGTAATACTTATTTGTTTTTGATTTGAGAGGGATAGTGTACTTAGAATTCATTCCACCAGCTCAGATTGTTCATCAAGTTTTGTATTTAGAGGATCTGAAAAGATTGCATAACAGTATGAGACAACAAAGTCTGACTTATGGCAGAGGGGGGCACTGGTTTTGACACCATGGCGATGCACCTGTGCACGTACCATCTCAGTGCTCCAATTTTGAGCAAAAATCAGCAGGCTCTCTTGCCCCTTACACCTTATCACCTGACCTAATGAATGGACAGATATTTGAAGACTTAGAAGAGGTGAAGGAAAAAAAAAAACAAAGGAGGTGTCATTGGTCATTCAAACAGATGACTTTGAAAAATGTCAAGAATGGATTCGACAGTTGTATTAATTTTAATGAGAGTATTTTGAGGATGATAAGGTTTGTGGGTTTTTTTTTTTTTTTTTTTTTGGTTTGTGGTTTTTTTTAAGCACATCCTGGGGAAAATTTCTGTGTTTTGATGGGTACCCCCTCATATTTGCATTTATACATAACTTTGGATATATAGCACACATAGTAAGATACAATGCTAAAAGAAGAGTTCCTCTAGACAAGAGGCATTCAAATTAGAACTGAAGAAGTGCTGTCTACTTAAAGTGGAGTGCAATATAATGGTAAAGAGGGATTACAATTTTTAATCATTCATTTGCTTCCAGGACATGACTCATAATGAGAAGAAACAGTCAAAATACTTACCAGTTGTGGTAGTCAGATAATCTCATGTTGACTTGAGGATATTAAGAGTAAAGGGATGAAATCTAGCCTGTCAATTAGGTCATAGCCTGATGATGCTTCTGTGTTAGTTTGCCTTTCCCATGAGGATTCTAGGAACTTTCTCTCTCTGCCTTGATCTTTCTCTTGACAAGCTATCTGGAGACTTGCTGAGATTTGTGAGAGAGTCCTTCTCTCTTTTTCACTTTCCAGTTGTGGAGTTATACTCAAGGGAGCTGGAGGAGCCAAGTGGGGAAGCCACGCAAGCACTGAGATGCTTCCACTGGCATTGGATCCACAAGACTTACCACCCATCAATCTGTGATCTTCCTGTATATGAAGTCATTGCATGTGCTGTGTGAGTCTGAAGGAAATTTTATGGACTCATATCAGACATATTTGGCAAGGTTAGGTTTACAGACATGATCTGGACTGGGTGAGATATTTTCTCAATAAACAATTGCTCTTTGATATAAAGATATTTCTTATATATATATATATGTGTGTGTCTCTGAATTTGTTTCTGTAGTCAACCTGGACTAACCCAACAGTCATTGCAATGTGGAATATTTGAAACATCAGTGTAGGAAAATTTAAAGTGGTCAAAATAAATTAAAACACAAAAATTCATATGCCAGACATTAGCCAGCTGAAATGAACTGGTATTGGTCATTTTGAATTATGCTAGGAATTATCCAAGAGTAATGATATCACATATGTGAGAAAGGGAATGCTATTATTTATCTTGAAGGGTAGTATTGCCAATGATAGGATAGTATCTGTAAGTATCCAAAGCAATCAAGCTATTACAAATATTCATATTTACACAGCAAGCAGCGAATCTAGTGAACAATAAATTGAAGAATTCTACCAACTTCTTCAGCCTTCAGATATTGGGCAAACATACTGTCACTATTTATTGAAAATTACTGGAATTTCAATGAATTTTACTGAAATGCAAATGTTGTCAACAATGAAGAAGAAATAGTAGTTGCAAAATATGACCTTATTGGTGAAAATGAAGCCTGAGATTATAGGAAAAAATTTGAAAGACCAATGAGTTCTTCATGACAAGTATTTTTTCAGCATTAAATGGTGACTGTAAACATGGGCACATATTAGGTGGGACTAGTCCTTGCAAACAGGACATCATAGCTTGGTAAAGTATGTCAGCCAGAAAGAGAAAGACCTTAATGAAAAAGATGGACACAGTTTCTATAATAATACACTCTGACAAGACAATAATTGTGAGGATATTGTAGTACCAACATCCTCTGCTCAATATTCCTTTCATTGAATATTGGGTTGCTATCAGTGGGAACCACCTTAATCATGTCTAAAATATAGGTATGATCATGCACTTTGCAAATAGAGATAGTATTACTTCTTTCTTTCTTTTTTTTTTTTAGTATTACTTCTTTCTTTCATATTTTGGGCATCTTTAATGTCCCATCTTCTTAGTGTCTTTTTTGTGAGCCAGTGATTTTTAATAACAAATATCTGGTTCCAATTTTTTTTTCATTTGACAAACATTTATTGAGTGCTTTTCTGTGTGCCAGGCAGCATGCCCAGCTCTGCTAATGCAAAAACTGAAGGACAGGTCTGCCCTCAGTGAGCTTACAGTCTAGTGGGGACAGAGTGGTCAGCTGGTCAGTAAGTCGAGGAATGCAAAGCAGATGGGACAAAGGGACTCCAAGCTGTTCCCAGGAAGTAAAATCCAAGCTAACCAACAAGCTACCCAAGAACAATGTTCCAGGACAACGTTGCATAAGAGTGGTGATAATGTGCATTATTGTCTCATTCTATTTCTTAATAGGAAGGCTCTTAGACTCCTTCTGTTGAGTATACTGTTGGCAGTTGGCTTTGCATAATTGTCCTTGGCTGTATTCATAAATTTCTCTTCCATTTACCTTTTTCTGAGAATTTTTGTGAGGAAAGGGTGTTTGATTTTTATCAAATGTCTATTTCTACATCAACTAACATGACCATGTGGTTATTTTCTACACATGATAATTTACATTGATTTTCTAATGTCAAACCACCTTTGTAATCCTTGTGTGAATCTATTATATCACAGGGTATGATTTTTTTTGCTGAAGCATGTTGGCTAGAATTTTGTGAAAGTTTTGCGTCTGTGTGCACATAGAAGACATTGCTCTAGAATTGGTTTTTATGGTGATGCTTTGCATTGTTTGGGTGCTGGCTGCATAGAAACAGGTTGACAGTGTCCCTCAGTTCTCTAGGTCATGGGAAAGGCTGAAAAAGAATGATGGTCCTGTTATCTGAGTGTTACTCCAGGGTAACCATTGTAGTTTTTGTTGATTTTTCTAATTGATGTCTCTTCTTTTGTAATGAGTTGATTTAATTATAATTTTTTTCTACCTATAGTATGCTCCTAGGGATATTTCAGTTTCGTCTAGATTTTGAAATTAGTTGTGCTGTTCCATGCTGTCTAGTCAGCTCTGACTCATAGCAATTCTAGGTACAGAGCAAAGCACTGCTCTACACCATCCTCATAATTGTTATGTTTAAGCTCATCCAACTAAGGGCTTTCCTCTTTTCTGCTAACTCTACCAATCAAAACATCCTTTTCCAGGGACTGGTCTCTCCTTATGATATGTCCAAAATATGTGAGATTACATCTCCCCAGAGTATTTTGAAAGGAGTATTCTTACTGTACTTCCTCCAAGTTATACTTTTTTTTATGTCAGTCCATGGTACTTTCAATATTCTTCACCAGCACCATATTTTGAAAGATTCATTTCTTTTTTTTCGGGGGGGAGGCATCACTGCCATCTGGTGGTCGTTGGAGCTACCCACCACTGCTCCTGAGAGCTGCCACTGGATTTGAACTACCAAGCCCGCGGGCTGCAGTCCCACACTCAACCACTTATGCCACCAGGGCTCAGCCTTGATTCATTCTTTTTGTAGTCTTTCTTTTCATTGTCCAGCTTTCACATTCATATAAAGCAACTAAAAATGTCATCACTTGGCTCAGACACACTTTAGATCTCAACATGTTATCTTTGTTTTTTAACATTTAAAGAAGTTTTGTACAATTTATTTGCCCAATGAAATATATCACTTGATTTTGTTGTTTGATTGATGTTTTCATTAGTATTCAATGTGAATCCAATTATAATCCTTATCAACAATCTTTTCTCCATTTTCAAGATATTATCTCTCTCTCTTTTTGTGAGGATTTTTATTTTCTTTACATTGACTTGGAATTCATAGTACAGTGTACAGTGTTTGCTCTTCATCCATGAACTATAGCTCTACTACTTTTCACAGCAATCACTTATGTTCTTTCTTATGATTGGTAGACTTAATGTAACATCAGTAATTTCATTTCACTACTTAATTCAATTAGCTGACTCTTTCTTTTTTTCATTCTAGCCAATATTCTCTCTATTTTATTTATCCTTTTAAAGATTTTTCTGGTGTTGATTCTACATTTTGTTTTGCTATCTTCCTTTTAATTTTTATACCCTTATCATTATCATTCATTTCCCTTTTTTTGAATAGCAACAGTCTATCCCACAGCACCCTCTACTTCTCAACCAGATGCAATGACTCATTACAATGGCCATATAAAACTGACAAACCATCTATATGTTTATATGCTTTACTAGGAAAGTTAATAGGTTACAATTACGGATAAGAAATGCTCAAGACTTTCTCAGTTAAATTGGAGACATTCCAATACTCAAGTGAATCTCCTATTCAAGGACAATCATTTCATCATACTTTGTGGGCCAGGAAACCCATTATTCTGCTGCATGCTCTGGTTCTTGATTCTACTATTTTCATTCCTCTGTTGTTCCTCAGAGTTTCTTTGGTGTTTTAGCTTTCTGTCCCTGGATTTGGGAGATTCAATGCATAGGGATCTCAACATGCAAGTAGACACTCTACTCCTGGTTCTCTCTGACGTCAGCGAGATTCATCAGGCTTGCTTCTAAAATGACTCATTTTGTATCCAACAGGATGGTAAGTTTGACCAATCCCTACATTAGTTCAGGGAGTCTCATGGGGCAGCTCATCTCTGCCTTATAAGTTAGATATGAGTCTGAATCCATCAAGCAGCAGTGAGCTTGTTATCATCTCCTGAGAAACAATAAAAGGCACATTAATCCTGAGTTTTTGCTTTCTTTTCCTGCAGTGCTGACTCAGCATTTGTGTATGCTTCATCTCTGAAATTCAATATGCATGCATAGATGTTGGGGGAGTTTAGCTGGTCACAGGTGCTTACATAAAGAGTGGGGCTCAACTTTGCTATGGTGAAGAACCAACTTCTCTTTATTTCTTCCATGGAGAGATATACCCAGGGTCTCCTCTGGTGTTCAATTGTGGGTAGGAAATAATGCAAAAGGATGCTCAGTTTAATTCTATAGATAGGAAGCCACAAGGCTGATTAATTGGTATTGTCTTTAATTGCCTTATTAGAGACTTAGTCAAGATGATAGATGGGGTGGGTAGCTCTCACTTTGGGAGTTTATTAATATCACTAAAATATACCAGATATTTTTTTCAAGCATTTTGTCAGGAATTCTAGTCTTCTCCCAAGAGGATTTATATATTGGATCATGCAAAAAGTTACCTTAGGTAAGGCTTAGGAATTCTTTGAACTGAGTGATTTCCCTCAAACCAAGTACGTGGTGGTAGACCTGGCAGCATAGAAATCAGAGTGAAACCTATAGATGCTATTCTTAGCATCTCAAAGAACTTTTAGAGGAAAGACCTTTTTCCCCAAAAAACATGTTTTACACAGGCATGAGTGATCGAATCAACAGTTTCTCTCCTTTTCCCACTGACCGATTTCATGTTTTCACTCTTAAGCTTTATGGAAGTCCAAGGGAAAAAACGCTTTTACATGCCTGAGTAAATAGAGGATTTTATGTTCATGTATTTAAGAAGCATTATGGTACTTGCGCTACAGTCAGTCAAAGTGAAAGGGCTCATATTTCTGTCAGACAGCATACAACATCATTCCCCATCTACTGCCATTGAGTTAATTCTGACTCATAGCATTCTCTACAGAATGAGTTCTTCTGTTCTTCAGTTCTTCAGTTCTTCTCTACAGAACTGAGAAGAACTGCCCCTTAAGGCAGGCTCCCTCATCTTTATCCCATAGAGTGGCTGGTGGGCTCACCCTGTCCATTTTTCAGATAGCAGCCTAGTATTTAACCACTATGCCACCAGGGATTGGTATGGATATTATTAGCCAGCTCACATAGTTAAGCAAAGACCGATGCTTCTGAAAAACTTCTTTGTCATTTTACGCTTAGGATTTGCTTTTCTTTTTGTCCCCTCCCATCTCAATCATAAACTTAAAAAATGGAAAACTTCCACAAACCAATACAACTTCCTGAATTTATATTAAAACAAATGAATTATCAAGTTATACTTGCAGTTTAATTCCATTACCTTCAATTAAAAATTATGAAAAAAGAAAATTGTCTATTATTGACAATGTATGCATATTGTGCAAACTGTGACTTTCAAGACAATGAGTAATTCAGGCTGCTGTAAAAAAGGGGTGATGAGATAGGGTTTATGTGATTATTGATGTTTTAGCACCTAAGCAAATTGTGGGTACATGGATGTTTAAATTATTGTGAATTCAAATACTTGGCATATAACATAAAATTAATTTATTATGAATCTATTCTTTATATAAACAAAATAACCTTCAATCTGAAGATATATTAATATAATGTTGGAGAATAAGTTATCAGGGAGGTCTTGGTTGAAAATCTCCAAATAAAAGTAGCTTCCGAATAAACAAAGAAAAATCATCTTAATCTTCTAATCTTCAAAATCATCTTAAGTTAGGGTGATATTCAATAGATCAAAATTTTGTAATATTTTGCTTGGTATAAGTGTGCTCCTGAACTGTAGCAACAACCAGTATTTTAAAAAAAAGCACACTTGATCCCAAACTATAAAATGCCATTGCAGTCTATGTGCAATATATGTATTTTGTCAATTACACAGGAAACTGAGGGCTACTTCTTTATCTGTTGTTTTAAGAAGAAAATAGATAACAAATTTCTATGGTCATTTTATAAGTATTTTAAGGACCCTTCATGTGATAAAGCCTAAATTTTGCTAATTTTCTTTTTCTGTTTTTTTTTTTGGAGGGACATCACTGCCCTCTGGTGGTGGGAGTAGGAGGCCCAGCTTTTGCTCCAGTGGAGCTGCTGCTGGAATTAAACCTCCATCCCCGAGGGCCACCGTCCCACACACAACCACTATGTCACTGAGCTCAACCCAATTTTGCTAATTTTCAAAGTGGTTGATGGCAAAGTAATTTTTGAAGACATTTTCAATATGATGTGCAAGTCTCTAATGGCACATCTGATTGACAAAAAAGCTGAATGGGCATATACAGATGAGGACCAACTTGAGTGAAGAACTTAACCTTGGCTGATAGGTCTCCTGTGCTCACCAGTGGACATCATTAACCGATTTTTCTTCGGTTCACAATGACCATATTAGAATAGCTTAAAATGATGTTTGGAATGAAATTCTTTTTAGAAAATAATTGTAAAGAAATAGGAAAGTAATAGCACAACCTCACTTTTCGTGAGTTGATGCCTTGCCCAGCAGGCCAGGCTCATCAGTTTGAAGAAAGGTAAAGTAGGTCACAATGCAAAGAGAAAGACACCAAGTTGGATAAAAAATTCCATTGTTCTATCTAACAATCAGAAGAAGCTTATGTATTTTGTACTCAGGTTCTCAGGTTGCATAAATTTATTCAAAAATTGCAAAGCAAAAACTCTATATGCTTTTAATAAGCTTGATGGGCTTGATGCAAATTTGATCAAGTTTAAGTAGAAGAAGAAGCAAGCTGGGGAAGGAAATTGCAGGACATCTGAATTTCTTGACTCATAATGTATCATAATAAATTAGCAACAAAATAAAACTCATTCTCTTTGCTGTCTTTCCTCTCACACACAGATATCTTGGTGACTATTTTGCTGAGAAAGTAAAATAGATTGAATATGTCAGATTCTCAGAGATGAGAGAAAAACTTTAGTAAGTAGTTGACACTTCCCTTCCTCGCCCATTTTGCAACCATGTTAGGCCAAGGAAAGGGAAGTCAGCACAATTCCTAAAATTTGTGGTAAAATCCCTTTACACAGCCATACACAAACACAGAGAACAAATCTCATCAAGGAATAATGAAACACAAAACAAATGAAAACCCCAGCATCTTCTAAGCAGCTAGGGCACAAAGATGAGGAAAAGTGACAAGACAAAGCTACATGGATTTCCTCCTACTTCCTGACTCCTTCCACTTATACAAGATTTGCCCACCTGAATATCAGCAGAAAGGAAATTCATTTATTCCTGGATGCCGACGTTTGATTTCAGGATCTATCACATCATTACTCATTCCTACTATTTCTAGTGCCTAGGTAGTGCAGATAGTTTGGACAGAATAAAAAGAGACTTTAAAATCACCTATTTTTAATAGTATTCTCTTTTGAGCTAGTAATAGTAAATGACTATTTTATACACATTTGAGAATTCACTGTGATATTTAGTTCCAATAACTTCCAACAACTATGAGGCAAATTATTCAAATGAAATTCAAGCAGTCTAGACATAAGGATCTACTCTCCAGTGTGTAACATAAGGGTGATATAAAGTGCCATAAAATATCAGAAAGTATTATGATAATAACTAAAGTAAAGAAAAGCAAAACTCCACATATAACCTACCATGAAAGCAAAGTGTTGGTTTTAAACTTAAAATAGTTTATTGCTACTTGATTCACAGGGGGAAGTGACTTGATTCTATTATCAAAATGATAGTAAGGTGCTCTTGAGACTTTTCAATTGTTCCAGTTTATTTGAAATGGGCAAGAGTGGGCAAGCCCAATATGGAAACCAGTGCAACTGTATGGGATACGTGGACAATAGACTCAATTTGCAAAAGGAAACAGACCAAATAGAAAAGGAATCTCACATAGCTGCAAATAAACTGTTTGTATTTTAGCAAGTTACATGAGTGCATTGTAAAAGGAAGGCACAAAGAATATTCCATATTTAAATAAACCAATTTAAAAATTTAAATAAAAATGAATGGATCAGGTATCCTACATTATTCAATAGCCATTCTATTAATACCTTTAGTAACTTGTATGAATCCTTAAGATCAGCAATTTGGTTTCAAGAGACAAGTGATTAAAAAAGAAAGAGAAAGGTTCTTTTAAAGAAGTGCCAATGGTAAACATCCTATGAAGACATTAAACTAATTTATTCATGGATTTTAACAGATTACATGATAATAAATTATCTGAGTACTAAAGGAGCCTCCTTTTGCTCTGTTCATGGTAGATATATTAGGAATCAGTTCCAAGGGGTCATTTTTGGTGACAGACTGTCAGGTTGATAAATGTATACTCCCAATGTTGTTTTTCAAGTTTCTGATTTATGATAATGAGGTTGTGTGAAGATCTTCATGATCCTTTTGTAATCTTCTCTGCATCATAAACTTGTTGCAGCAAGGACAAATTTAGAGAAGTTAAAACAATAATGAGACTTTGTTGAACTGACAACTATAAGTGTAGGCTTGATATTGACAGGATTTCAAGACTGACTAAAGGTCACTAAGACGTATCTCGTTTAAAACCAAAGTTTTTGAGTAAAGAGTATTTTGTCTGCATATGGCCAATAAACGTATGAGAAAATGCATCCACTCATTAGCCATCAGAGAAATGCAGATCAGAACAACCATGAGATACTATCTAACACCTTTGAGGCTAGCCCAAGTCAGAAACTCTGAATGCAACAAATGTTGGAGGGGATGTGGCAAAATAGGAACACTTCTACATTGTTGGTGGTCCTGTAGATATATGCAACCGCTATGGAAAGCAGTCTAGTGTTACTTAATGAAAATGAAAATTGAGCTATCTTATGACCCAGCCATCTGCTCCTCAGTATATACCCAGAAAAGGTAAGAAATAAACCACAGCCAGTGGTTTGCCCTCCAATGTTTATCGCCGTACAATTCACAATTGCAAAGAGTTGGAAGCAGTCTAAATTTCCATCGGTAGATGAGTGGATCAGCAAACTCTGACACAAAGACACAATGCAGAACCATACTTCACTCAAAAGCATTGATGAGCACATGAAACACGTCTTTTCACGGGAGGAGCTGGAGGAAATTATGCTAAGCGAAGTCAGCCAATCACAAAAGGAGATGTACAGCATGAGTCCCCTGAGGTAAGTGTAACCAGCACAGTAAGTATAGAAGAGAAGCCTCCTATATCATAACAGTAGGGGTGAGATTTAGGGAAATGGGAGGAGGTTGGACCAGACCCAGGGAGGTACATGTTGGGTACCACACCGTAATGGGAGAAGAGCTGAAGTGGGAGGGAGAAAAAGGAGGTCAGAAAATGAAAGGATAATGGAGGGAGCAGGGCACTCACCCACCCAGGAAAGAGTACTGCTCTTGTCTCCACAGAAGCTGGTGTGGGCATGCAGACCCCACAATGAAACACCCAACCATGAAGACAGCGTGGACACATGGAAGAATGCATGAAAAGAGAGAGCTGCAGGGCTGTCCTCAATCAGAGCCAGACTGCCTCTCTCCCTGGAAGTGGGTGTGGCAGACAATAGGTTGAGGGAAGGGGCCAGCATGCCACACCCACATGGAGGCAGGCAGGGAGGAAAAGAAAGAGAGAGAGTTTTGTCCCCATACTGACTGACCCATGATGCTCAGAGGACTGAGCCCTTGCCAGGGCCTAATGGGTCACAGAGGGCACTGGGAAAATAGCATCAGGATGTGTCACACTGTCTCCTTACTGTACTGAAGCAGACAGTGACAGAGGCTATTTCGGGGCATAACATGGTGGGGAAGCAATGCAGTCTGAGCCCCCCAAATGGACCAAATCAAGAAGGGGGCACTGCAGGATGAACAGTCAAGAAGAGAGAATGATGGACCCAATAGTCCTTGGGGGTGCATGGGAGAGGGAGCAAGGGGACACAGACAGGCTCATGGATGGGGGGAACAACAAGTTATCCAGAATTGGTGTGATGGTTGAGCATGAGAGTGGGACAGAAGGAAGGTAGAAGAAAATGGAGGAAAGATCTAGTAGGCAAAGAGCATCTGTAGAGGTCTAAACAGTCATGTAGATATGTATATATAATCATTTATGATAAGGAGGGAATGGATCTAAGCACATATATTTATAGGTTTAGTACTAATGTAGCAGATGGACCTTGAGCCTTCACTTGGGTACTTCCTTAATGGAAGACTACTTTGTTCTATGAAACTGGTATTCCATGATGCTCACTGGCCCAATACAATCACTGAAGTCAAATGGGTGCAGAAGCAAATGTGGTGAATACAACTGATGGTGCCCAGCTCTCAAAAGATACAGTGTCTGGGCTTTTAAAAGCTTGAAGATAAACAAATGGCCATATAACTGAGAAGTAGCCACGTCCACATGGAACAAGCACACCAGCAAGTGTGGCCATGAGGTGTCAAAAGGATCAAGCCTCAGGCATCAAAGAGGAAAAAAAACCTTTTCACTGTTTGTGCACCTTTCTGAGATGATCACTGAGGACATGTGTGGGCATGAGCAACAGTGGTGAAGAAAGGTGGTAGTGCCCAGCTATGAGGAAACATAACGTCTGGGGTCTTACAGGCTTGAGGGTAAACAAGCAGCCATCTAGCTCAGGAGCAACAAAGACCACCAGAGAAGAAGCATACACGTTTGTGTGACTATGAGGCCTGGTTATCAGTAAACAAAGACCAAAAATTGTAACATTATGTGTCCAACCTCCCAATAGGATTGTTGAAGACCAATAATGCAGAGGCAAATAGCGTGGAGGAAGCTGATGGTAATCAGCTACCAAATGATTAAGTGTCTGGGATCTTAAAGGCTTCAAGGTAAACAAGCGGCCATCTAACGCAGAAAGAGCAAAGGCCACATGGAAGGAGCACACCAGCCTGTGTGATCATGATGGGTCAAAGGAAGCAGATATCAAGCATGAAAGAACAATAATTACTTCACTACAAGTTAGGGGGAGTGCAGCGTGGGAACCCAAGGCCCATTTGTGGGCAATTGCACATCCCCTTACAGAAGAGTTGTGGGAAGGATATGGGCCGTTCAGGGTGCAGTGTGATAGTGATGAATCATACATCTTTCCTCTAGTTTTTGAAGACTCCTCCCCACAGCTTTCAGGATCCCAATTCTTAGGAGCCTGGCTGGGCTGGAGGAAGTACAGTGGTACAGATGGGAACTGTAAATATAGGGAACCCAGGAGAGGCAAACCCCTCTGGACCAATAGTGAGAGTGGAGTTACCGCATGGGTGGAAGGAAGGTGGGGTAGAGAGGGGGAGTCAATTACAAGGATGTACACATAGCCTCTTATCTGGAGGATGGACATCAGAGGAGTGGGTGAGGGGAAACATCGGTCAGTGCAAGATATGACAAAATAATAATAATAATTTATAAAGTATTGTGAGTTGGTGGGGGAGGTGGAGGAGGGAGGGAGGGGGAAAGATGAATAGCTGATGTCAAGGGCTCAAGTGGAAAAGCAGTGTTTGGCGAATGATGATGGCAGCAGGCATTCGAAGGTGGTTGGCACTGTACATGTATGTATGGATTATGATAAGCGATATATAAGCCCCCAATTAAATGATTTTTTAAAAGAATATCTTGTCTGAAGGAATCCAATATTGCTTTTGCATTTTTTGTTATGAAATACAGCAGAGGCAAATCTGTAGAGATAGTAACTAGATTAATTTTTTCCTGGAGAGAAGTTGGGGTGAAAATAAGCAGCTAATAACAGTGAGTACAAGGAAGAATAAAATGTTGCAAATTTGATTGTGCTGGTGACTGTGCAACTCTTTTTTAATATGATTGACCATTGAGTTGTATAATTTGTGAATTATATATCAGTAAAACTGTAAAATCATTTATAAAAGAAAATTGATATAGACTTGGATTCTTTTGTGACATACAAATTCTTTTCAAATAAAACAAAAATAGATGCAAAACAACCAAAGTTTTTCTTTTTTAAATTAATTTTTTCAATGCTTATTCATTTCTTTTTCAAGTAATATTTTATTGACCTATATTACTCATTGTGTTAGTCCAAGTGCAGTAGAGAAAAAAGTCCATAGAAACTCATTTGTATAAGAAAGAGGTTTATATATAAGATAAATTGAACAATGAGAAAACATCCAGGTAAGTCCATGTCCATAAGTCCAATATTAGCCCATATGTCCAATACCAATCTATAAGTCCTCTTCAGACTCAAGAAGCACATGCAATGACACCAGTATAATCACAGATCAGTCAGTGCAGATTCTTGAATATCCAGTGGTGGTAGAAGCATCTCAGCACTGGCAGGGGTCTCCCCATGACTCCTCTACTTTCCAGGGGTCAGGGTCTATCAGCATGCTGCCATGTGTCTCGTCAGCTGCAATGTCTCCCAGGGACTGAGCCACAAGTCTCTCAACTCAAGAGGGGAAATACTGCCAAATTCCCAGAATTCTCAAAGGAGAAGTCCACGCCCACACAGAGGTCTCATTGGCTATCTTCAGATTGACAGACTAGACTCCACCCCTACATTCTCAATCCTCAAATTGGCACTAGATTAGGTGACTGCCACACTCATTCCAATACATCACTCCCCTTCCCATACAGTTCTCTTGTTTAATCCCATTGGGTGTGGGTTTACAATCACGAATGTTATCAACTTCCCTCTCTCCTTCCTCTTCTTCCATCACCCTCCTATCACTTCCTGTACTTTTAGGTAACCCTTATTCCTGTCAATGTCTCTGAGGGGTCATCTATCTTGACTACTATATACCAAGCAATCTTAAATGAGCAAACAAATAGACACAACTCTAACATGACCAATGAGGTATATCACATATAGACCATAATAGTAAGGTAAAGAAATCTTAAAAGACTAGAGGATACTTATGTGGTTCATTGGTACCACACTGCACCCTGAATTTATCCTCCCTTCCATGAGATCCTACGAACTCAGACTCTCCCATTGGCTTGTTGCTGGAGTTTGGATCTCCACTATACCCAGTCCCCTTTATTCCTATAAATTTGGATGCATGTTTTTTGAACTTCTGATACTACTTTCCTTTGATACCTCATGACCACACAGCTCAGTGTGCTTCTTTCATGTGGAATTTGTGGCTTCCCTGTTAGATAACTACTTGTTTCACTCCAAGCCTTAAAAACTCAGGCTCAATAGCTTTTAATAGCCAGGCACCATCAGCTTTCTTCACTACATTTGCTTATGCACCCATAAGTGATTATGTCAGGGAGGTAGGTATCATACACTGCCACATTATTAGAACAAGCCATTCTTGTACAGAGGTAAGAGTTAAGAAGAAAACCAAAGTCCAAATGTTTCCTTGTTGTATTTAAATATATATATATATATACACACATAAGCAAATATACACCTACACATATATGTATGTTTATACATATAAGCACACACATAATATATACATAATAGTTTTTCTCCTCCCACCCCAGCATTATGCATGCCTGCCATTCACCTCTCAGTACTGCCCCTCAGATAGAGTTCAATTGTTCAAACACCCCCCCCCCCCCAAAAAAAAAAGCTATACCTTCCCCAGGTCCATTTAAGCACTCTTACTATTCCCCTGTACCTGACTGTTGGTTCCTGGCTAAACTCACTCACGACCACTTTCTCCCCTCCCATGTCCTCAGGCACTGTCTGCCTGGCTTCTTTCACCATAAAATTATCCGTCCTCCCTTTCTTGTATAGATTAGCCACCAAACACAGAAACTTAATAATAACATAAATAAATTAAAAACAAACGCGAACATACCGATAACTACCAGACTGACAAGGATGTTGACAAAAAGCAGCATTTGTGCCAAAAAAGGTGAGTTTCGCATAGGTCTTTCCCCTCCCTCCCTATTTGCTCCTTAGACTTTCAATGTGGCCTCCTTGTGAACAACCCCCAAGCAGTTCTGGTCGGGTGGAAAGTGCTGCAACATGAGACAGAAGTCAACAATTGGGGTTGCTCAGGGATTTCATAGCTTTGTTTCCATCACTGATTTGTTGCACTCCCCTCACAGTCTGCCCTTGTGAGGGCTGCTCAGACTGGCCACAGCTGTCACATCTCCAGCTGAGGTAGACTCAGTCATCTCTGGGAATGAATGGCTTCACTCAGGAGTATTGTACTTGTGCATTAGCATGCAGGAATGAGGTCTCTTCCCACTCTACCTTTCCTGAGGAGATACAAAAAAATCATTCCTGTTGGGTTGTTTAGTGCTGCCCTTCCCCCCATTCTGTATTGCCTTCATTTTTCTTCCCCTATCCCTCAGTGATCATCAGGCATATGAGAGGGGTTTAGAAGATGTCTCTCATCAGAGGTACTATTTCCAGATGTTGTTGATCACCTATGAATCTTTGGGGTTGGTCTGGCTCTGCCATAACATCTGGTCCTCAGCCCGGAAATGGTGTGTTACACATTTTACTTATGCCCATTCTCCTCTTTGAATTTACCTCAGTAGACTCATTCTGTACTTGATATATTGTGTTTGGCTAACTTCACTCACCATAATATCTTCCCACTCTTTCCATGAGATGAGGTGTTTCATCATTTCACTGCTATATTTTAGGGATGTGTAGTATTCCATTGTATTAGTATATCAGAATTTTTTTAAACATAAAGATGTCAGTTTAATATACATATATTGCTTCTTTTACATATAATAAGATGTAATAAACCAGATATCAAGAATGCATTGTATGTAGGAAAAGTTTTAAGAAATTTAATGGAAACAAAATTACTTTTTCATTTTTCATTCCATTTTCCACAAAACACTTCCATGTGAAATTCCATTTATAATACATTTACAGAAAAGGCAAAACTAAGCTATGGTGATAAAAGTAAGATTAAAAGTTGCCTGGAGAAAAAGAAAACTGACTAGGTAGAGGCAAAACAGAGCTTGCTGGAGTGAGAAATATTTAGTGCTTCAGCATGTTCTCATCAAAGCAACTTTATCAATATGTTCAAGTGCCTCACTTAGTGCAAGATATGATTTAAAACAGTGAAGCAGTAAAAGAACAGAGAGAACACAATTAAAAAAATACTGACATTGTGAAAAAAAAGTAATACCACTGAAATTGTGCAGAAATTGTTGAATGAAAATCACTTTTGCTCAGTAAGTCAACAGTGAAAAAAATCAATATTATATTTAAAATTAATCAAACTAATGTAGCAATTACAAACAATTGATATAGCTGTTTATGAGCTATATATACCTAACTTTACATGTGATTATACAGGTGAATATATAGATTTATCATCAATAACACTCATAAAACTATTTACAATGTATTCCTTGTTTACACTTTTTTTTGGGGGGGGGGGCATCACTGCCTCTGGTGGTCGTGGGCGCTACCCAGTGCTGCTCCTGAGAGCCGCCGCTGGATTTGAACCGCCAAGCCCGCAGACTGCAGTCCCGCATTCAACCACTTACGCCACCGGGGCTCAGCCCCCTTGTTTACACTTTTAAGAGTGTTTTTAAAAATCTGTTTTCCACACCAGACTGTATGACCAAGAGATGTCAAAAAGATACGTTATCAGGTATCAAAGAACTAAGAATTGTATTTTTAATCCATTTGTCTATTGATGGAAATTTTGGCTGTTTCCCATTATTTGCAACTGTGAAGTGCAGAGCAACAAACATTGGGGAGCAGGTGACTTGTGATCTGTTTTTTATTTATTCTCATATATGCTCATTAGTGGGATTGCTGGGTTATGTGGCAACTTCATTTTATCCGATTCGGGTATCGCCAAATCACTTTCCACAGTGGCTATATGTATCTACAAGATGCCAGTAATAAATGAGAGTTGTTATCTCATGGCACCCCTTCCAACAATTGTTGCTTTTGGATATTTTTGAACTGGGCTATATTTGTGGGTGTTAGGTGCTATCTCATAATTTTTTTGATTTGCACTTCCTGGATGGCTAAATTATCAGGAACACTTTATCATATGTTTATTGGTCATTCATTCAAGTATTTTGCCTATCTTCTCAGTGAGATAATCATTTTTTTCTTGTAAACTTTTTACGATTCTGTAGATTCTAGTAATATATCCTTTGTCTGATATGTCATTGCTAAATTTCTTTTCCCAGCTTGTGGACTCTCATTATTTTCTTGAAGTCTTTTGATGTTTACAGGTGTTTTATATTTAGAATGTCCCACTTATCTATTTTATCTTTCTCAGAGTATGTATCTTTCCTTATTTACGATAGTCCATGTATTTCCTGTGCTTCTTAGCTTTGTTCCAATGGTCTCATTAATGATGCCAATAGTTTGGGGTTTTACCTTGAAGTGGTGATCCACCTTGAATTTGTTCCTGTGCATGGAGTGAGGTAAGGGTCTTGTTTCATTCCTCTACAGACTAAAATCCAGGTTTTATACCACCATTTGTTGAAAAGGTCATCTGTTTCCCATTTGATATTTTGGAGCTTGGGTCAAAGAACAGTTGTCTATTATACTTACTTGACAGGGGAAATACTATGATCTCGAAGGTGGTATTCCCATGGCAAGGTTTAGCCTTTGCACTCCAGATGTGCTGACCCCTGCAATTTTTCCAAATGTGGAAAACTTGACTGCATAATTCGTGGTTTTGGAGAACGGCATTTGTGCTCTCTCCATTTAAAAAAAAAGAATAAAAGATAGAAGATAAAGAAGATCAGTTGCCTACATGTTGTTGTTTTTATTTCTGGATTTCTGTTCTTATCCACTGGTTGGAGAATCTATCATTGTACCAGTACCATGCACTTTTGAAAATCATAGCAGTATAATAAATTTTGAAGTCAAGTAATGAAATACCTCCCACTTTATTCCTCTTCAGGATGTCTTTGACAATTCTGAGCTACTTCCCTTTCCATATGCAATCAGTAGTCATTTTCTTCCTGTTTCTTTGGAATAGGCTTGCATTTAAATTATATAGTATCTTGGGCAGGATTGAATTCTGTGTTAGTCTAGGCAAACTAGAGAAACAAATCCACAGAAACTCACATATGTACACAACAGAGTTTTATATAGAGAGTCAGTGTACAGTCAGAAAGCCTCCCAAGCCACTTCAGTCCAAGCCCATAAGTCCGACACCAATTTACAAAGTTCTCCTTAAACTCCCAAACATACACAATGATGCCGAATGCAGGAGTATCACAAGCCAGTAAGTGGAAAGTCTTTGACTCTTGAGACAGTGTAAGCATATCAGGATTGGTAGGAGCCTCCACATGACTTCTCCAGCATCCAGGGCTACATGAGGGGAAATCCATGTGGCTTCTCCTCAGGGATGTCTCACAGAAAGTGAAGTTTTACATCTAAGGCAGCTGCACACTGGTACAACCATCAGAGAACAAGAGACCAGAGAACCAGAAGGAAAAGGCTCATCAAGTCATTTATATCTCTGCCCCTTAATGCCACATGTGTTTATCAGCCAGGTTGGCACAATAAACCTTAACTATCTCAGGATCCAAAGTTCTTCTTTCTGGAGAAGGTATCATATGGAGTTTATTTATTTTTTAATGAGTGGTAGATACCATGGTTTGTTCTGTTATTTTTATGGCACATATGCCAGTCTTATGTTGCATATTAACTCATATTAATTTAACCTGCATAACAAAACAAAAAGAGAAACCAGGTTATATAGCTTATTCTTCCTTCCATTCCATGAGTCTATGCCCCAGAGTAATCAGGAGAAGGGAAAAGTGAATTTGCTCATCTTTCTCTAAAGGGAAAAATTGGGGGGAATGGCTCTCACCTCAACTTGCTTCATCTAGTGCTTGTGTGAAGAAACAAAGATCTACCCACAACTGGAGAAAAAGCTGATAGTGTTGGACTTTTTGTCAGATAATCCTGTTAACTCTCTCCTGGTATGTAAGTGGTGCCATGATTAGAGTTTCCAGGAAAAAGATGCACAGCTAACTCTGAATGTCGGGTAAATAGGACAGATGTGTTTTTAGTTTAAGTATGCTTTACATTATGGTGCTGGTGAAACGTTTTGAAGGTCTCATGGACTGCTAAAAGGACAAGCACATCTTTCTTGGAGGAAGTACAGCCACAGTGATGCTTAGAGTATAGGATGGTGAGAAGTTGTCAGACGCTTTGGACATGTTGTCAGAAGAGACCAGTCACTGAAAAACACCCTCGTACTTGGTAGGGAGGCCGAGAACAAGAGGAAGGCTCTCAGGGGATGGGGCGACCCAGTGACTGCCGCCATGGGACCAAGCACAGGCACACGTTGTGAGGCAGTGTTTTGTTGGGTTGTGCCCAAGGTCACTCTGGGTGAGGATCAACTTGATAACACCTGAAAGCAACCTATGTTTTTATTTGCTATGTGTGAAACCTTCACCATGAAATCTATGCTTCCTGAAGAATTTACATGTTTTTTTTCCCCAAAGGTAGCTTTCTAATCTACCTGATTTTAACTTCCTGTGTTAATATTGGAACCTAAACCCATGTTGAGCAAAGAGGAGCCTTGGAGGTGTAGTGGCCACGTGTTGGGCTGTGACACGCATGGTTGGCAGTAAAAACAGACACATAAACAACATGAGCAGCTCTGAACGAGAAAGACTGGACTTTCTCTTCCTGTCGACGTTACAGTCGTGGAAATTCCTGCTGGGATCTACAAGTCAGCATTGACTCAATGGCCATAAGTTTAAGCTTAGAAAACCTATTCATAGCTATTCTGCCCTTACGTCTTCACCAAAACCTTCCTGGGTGAGTCTAAATCTGTTTTATGCATCTCCAATATACACATGGATATGTGGAAGTTCAGAAAAGATAATTACATCACTCAAGATAATTTGGAGAGTTTTGAGGAAGAGCTTGAACTTATGCCCAAGTTGTCCAGTTCCTATTGTAATATTATCCTTTTCACAAAGCTCATTTCTTTATGGGAGAGCATAATAATCACTTTCTCCATTGGAAACTTTCTAGCTAGTTAATTTACTACTTCACTGAAGAGATTTGTTCTTAACCTAATAGATTTAGCTTTCTTTTTCCTTCAAGAAGACAAATATAGATAAATTAAAACATTGTAGCTTTTTAAAAGGAGATTTAAGAGGTCTGTTTGAACACAGCAAAACATTTCATTGCCCTCAATACAAGTGCTCAGTGGCATTCAATCTACTCCTGCACATGGGATGGTAAATAAGTTTTATTCAAAAAGAGCCATCTATATAATTAAACTCCTTTGAGACATCCTTTTCTACCCACGCATAGACAATCACCCACCACTAGTGTTTTTCATAGGAATATATGTCTAAAATTACTCCCTTGAAATACTACTAGGTGCTTTAGTCTATTGAGCTTTGTGTATTTGATGATAACAACTCACTTTCTCTTCATGGTTAGCTTAGACTTGTGGGAATAGTAGAAACTAAACAGTGACAACATAATGGTGTCAGGTAGCATTGAGTTGGTATGTACAAACCGTAGGAGCACAGGGCACAGCTGAACAGAAACACTGCCCAGTCCTTGACCCCCCTCCAGACTGTTCCTATGACTGAGTCCTATGGATGTAATAACATGTCAATCTGTTTCATTAAAGGCCTTCCTCTTTTTCACTGTCCCACCACTTTACCAAGCATGATGTCTTTCTTTAGAGACCAGTCTTTCCTGAAAATGTATCCAAAATGTGAGATGAAATCTTGCCATACTCTAAGCAGCGTTTTTTCCAAGATGGGTCACTTTGTCCTTTTAGCAGTCCCTGGGTTTTCAATATTTTTTGCCAGCTCCACAATTCAAATGCATCAATTCTTCTTAAATCTCCTTAATCCAATGTCTGACTTTCACATGCATATGAAGCAACGGAAAATACCATGGCTTTGGTCTGGCGTGCCTCAGTCCTCAATGTAAGTAGCATCCTCACTTTTACTTGCAATAGGTCTTTTGCAGCAGCTTGACTTAGTGCAACTAGTATTCTGATATCTTGACTGCTGCTTCTATGAGCATTGAAAAGCAAAACCAAATCCTTGATAAGTTTATGGTTACATTATTGATAAATAGTTAGTAGCACATGCCAGGACAGGTGGCCAGAATTGAAGAAGTTCTGAGCATTACTACTTCTCTGGTCTGGTTGCATTCTTCAAAATTTTCAAGACTTGAACGAAGGAGAAATTTACTGCTTGTATCAGGACGAATAAATTCTGGGTAAAAATTTTAATAAACATTAAAAACACACAGAGCATATTTTTTGCGACATTTTAAATGTAATGACCTTAGTAAACACCAGACTGGAGGAGACATATGCCAACAAAAGACTGGAGGAAACATATGCTAACAAAAATGTGACTCTTTGTGCTATAATGAAGTAGAAAAAAACAGCAAGGGCTTAATAGATATGAACAAGTGTGCTGTAATTCTTCCATGCCCTTGGATTTGGTAGTGAACTCACTGTACGTATTTTTCATGGTTCTCAAGGTCAGCTCATCAAATTCACTTTTAGTTAAATTCCCCAAAATTAATACATCGGACGAAATTTCTTTTCATCATTGGAGATAGATGGCAACTTGCAGGTACATACTAACTTTAAGCAGAACTCCCAAGAGTCCAGGATATAAAAACCCTTAAGACAGAGATGAGAAGAGAGGGAGTAAGAGAGCCAATGTGAAAGAGCACTTTTAGAAGGAAAGTGTAGGGACTGATACATCAAATCCTTTTTTTGATAGTACAAACATATGACCTTCTTTCTCAAAGGAAACTGGAACCTTTACAAGTTCCTTGGATATCAAATAATATTTTGATATTTGATACTTCAGTGAAGTATAAGTGTGGTGTTTAAAGTCCTTTTGAAATCCACATTAAGCATAAAGCTCTAGTCTAAAAATGTTCTTGGCATAAATAAATTTATAGGTACCATGTCTGGAAGAACTTGCAGATTGATAAAAACATAACCCTACTTCACGCCATTTTTCCTCTTCCCTGCTACTGGGATAGAAGATATTTTGCTGGTTTTAAAGAGATCATGGGAAGCTAAAATGTAGTATTGAGCACATAATGAAATGAACAGAACTTATGGAATGGAAAGAAATATGATTGAATTAATCATAATGCTTTGATCAGTGTTTTCTAATGCCAATTAATTGCAAGAGTAAATAAAGTGACCAGATTTTAAGCATGATGCCATTGACAGGTGTGTGTGTTCTTGATTAAAAATTTGGACTATGTGGAGCAATAAAAATTTTCATAGAATGCAAAAATGGCATTGTAATGTTTATTTCAATTGTAAAATGCCGCAGAACATTGTTAAATTGTTAAAAAAGCGGGATATTAAAAAAAGCCGGATATTTGGTCATTTTAAAAAGCACCATCTATCTCCCTTAGAGCAGAGAGTGGTTTCAAGTCATTAATTTTGTGATTAGAAGCCCAATATGTAACCACTAGGCCACTAGGGATCTTCTTAATGTCACAAGGCACTGAAAGAATGACTTTTCAAAGTAGACTCAATATTCATGACCTCAGTAGAGTAAAGCTTATAAAAGTAAAGCCTTAGCATCTTCATTTGTTGATTGAATACAACTCAAGGTGTGAATAAACAGCTGCAAATATTAATTATTATAGGAATGTGAAATGTATGAAGTATGAATCTAGGAAAGGTGAAAGTTATAAAAATCAAATGGAAAACATAAAAATAGACATTTTAGACAGTGAGCTGAAATGAACTGATATTGGCCACTTTCAATGAGATTTTATATATATACATATATATATATTAAATCTTTCTTTTTTATACTTTGCCCAAACACCATTAAAATATTCTGAAGTGTGCAATCTATAAAAATTATTATCATTTTAGTTGTGATTTTTCCATTGAACATGTACAAACAGCTTTTAAGATTTTCATATAGTTTTCATTGGCTAATTTTTGGAGGTAGATTGCAAAACTTTTCTTGCCAATTTTATTCTGAAAGAATCACTGTAACCTATGCAACATAGGTACCACCCTAGTATTTGAAATACAAGTGATGTAGCTTCCAGTGTCAGCAAGACACAAACTCTTAGAGTTATTCAAATGGACAGATTGATGATTATTAGGATTTTCAGTAATGCATCATGTCTCAACTTCCTTGCATATTACTTTGTATTTCTTTGAGTCTCTGAGGATAGACAAAATATATAAACTTATAAGATTCTTCTATATTTTGATATACTGGATGATGTCAAGCAATCAGAGTGAGTGATAAACCCAAAGCAAAACAAACAAAACTCCCTACCATCGAGTTTATTCCAACTCATAACTTGCTGATGGCATAGTGATTACATGCTGGGCTGCTAAACTTAAGGTCAGCAGTTTTAAGCCACCAGCTGCTCCACAGGAGAAAGACAAGACTTTCTGCTTCCATAAAGACTTAGACTCAGAAACTTTCAGAGACACGTCTACCTCAGCATATGGTGTCATATGTTGAGCCACATAGACAATCAAAAAGAACTCATTGTGGAAATGGACACAGGTGGGGTGAACATGCAGCAGAGAGAGTAGAAATTATCAAGTAAAGAGCAGCTTCACAAGCTATTCCCATGTCTGCATTTTTTGCTCAATTAGGATCTGTAATTCAAGGTAGTCACCAGACTTACCTAAAAATAGATTTAATAGCTCAGTAGGTAGCTTTTTTCAATCCCCATTGCTTGATTGCAGTATCTTTTTAGAAGCAAAAAATCAGAAGATAAATGTCTTTTGATCATTCGGTTCAGTTTAAGCACAATTACAATGATCTTTATCTGATAGCAAAGCTATTAGATATCCTTGTCGATAGCTAGTGGATCTCTTCAGTGGCTTAATCTAACTAGATACACTGCAGATGGTCCCATTGTTCTCAATAGCCTTTTATAATTCCAGTGTTCTCAATTTAGACTTTGATTTCTTTTGTTATACTTGAATTTGTTATTGTTGCCTTTGGATCACACAATCTGTGTGCTCCTTCCATGTAGACTTAGTTGATTCCTTATTTAGTTAGCTGATTGAATGTAAACCTGTAAGACTGCAGATACTATTGTGATTGATAGCTGGCACCATCTACTTTCTTCACCACACTTTTCAGTAGCACCCTTGTCTTCAGTGATCATTTCATGAAAATGAGTATTGAGCAGGGCCATATTATGAGAACTAACTATTCTTGGAGAGTGGCTAGAGTTCAGTGAGAAGCCAGAATAATCTGCTTGTACCTGGAAAATAGATGACTCAGGTTTACTTCAAAATCTTTGTTCTAATAAGTAAGAATCTTGAAGAATCTAGGACAAAGTTTTATGAACGGGGCTTTTTAAAAAAAAAAAAGTGACAGGGCTGAGCCCCGGTGGTGTAGTGGTTGAGTGTGGGACTGTGGCACACTGGGTTGGAGGTTCAAATCTAGCAGCAGCTCTTCAGGAATATGGCTGAGTACCCTACTCCCACCAGAGGGCAGTGATGCCAAAAAAAAAGTGACAGGAAGTGGCTAAAAGTTAATTTCTGTTTCCTTGTTGGTCAGTTACCACCTAACCCATCTTGTCACAAAGGCTTTGGATCAAAGTCATAGGTTCAAAATACACAAGGCTGTCTTAAATACATATGAAAGTGTGTACACGTTCAGGATAAAGCTTAAGAAAATTAAATCAAGTCTATGAGAGACAAAATTCAACCTTGAGTCTATGCTACCTCAGTTTCAAGAAAATATTTGATCCTCTGAATGCTAATGACAAAAGATCTAATGAATGAAGGGGGACGTCAAGACCATCATACATGAAGAAAGCAAAAGGTCGTTAAAAAGAGGGGCATGCTATTGCATACAAACATTGCTGAAGTGAGATTCAGGTAGTATGGCAGGGGCCAAAATCCAGGGATACAAACGATAGCAAACAAAAAGGAGGGAGGAAAAGAAATAAGTAGTGGGGGAACAGGACACTCACCTGTCTATATCTCCACAGGAAAAGGGAGACTGAATTTCAACCTAGTGTTTCAAGATGTGAATGCAACATTCCTGCACCAAGCAGGGAACCAGGAAAGAGGTCGGAGAGGCTGATCCCAATCTCAGCTAAGTGAACAGCCTGTCCTCCCAACAGAAGAATTCACTTCAGAGGACAACATTGAAGCTACAACTCAGGGAGAGGGACAAGTCTGATCAGAAGATGCAAGAACAAGCAAAGGGGGAAGAAGAGAAAGTGGAACACATCCTGCTCCATGAAGCCTTGGACAAAATCCCCGCTCAGAGCATCCAATGTACATAAAGGACCACAGGGTTAGGCATGCTATGAGACACGACATCCCTCACTGACTCATAGCCCTAATGGGGACAACACTGGAGACACAGTGAGGATATTTTGCTAGATCTGATCTCACCACACCAGGACAAAGCACTAATGGGCATGCAACAGATCAGCAAGGGGAGTAAAGCAAGGAAGTCCTGAGGGAGTACCAAAAACAGGCTTTGGGATCAGGGTATGACACCCCATCTGACTCAACCAGATAATACTCCTAAAGATCAAACAACAGAGCTTGGACTATTTACAGGCTCTTCTTTCTTTTCAAAAGCAATATTTTGTTGCTGTTGTTTCTTTTTTTTTCTTTTGTTGCTTTGTTTTGTTCTGTTTTGTTTTTGTGCATATTATCTCTGCAGGTCTATCTAGATAAGATAGGCTGGATATACAATCTGCAGAAGAAAACAACTGGACTAACAGGCACAGGGGGACTTGGGGGTGGGGCAGGTGGGGGAAAGCTTATTAATAAACTCAGAAACAGGGAACAACAAGTGATCCAAAATTGATGGTGACAGCATGTAAGAGGCCTGGCAAGGCTTGATCAAGGACAATGTAATTGAGAGGAATTACTGAAACCCCAAAGAAGGTTGAGCATGATAGTGGGACAACAGGAAAATGAAAGGAAATAGAGGAAAGAAGTAAAAGGCAAAGGGTATTTATAGAGGTCTAAATAAAGACATATGTAAATATATTTATATATGATGGGAAATATATCTATGTGCATATATTTTAGTATATGTGCTGCTGAAGCGAGCACCTATGTGCATATATTTATAGGTTTAATATGAAAGTAGCAGATGGATATTGGGCCTCCACTCAAGTACTCCTTCAATGCAAGAACACTTTGTTCATTTAGACTGGCATTCCATGATACCCACCTTCCTGACACAATTGCTGAAGAAAAATGGGTGCATAAACAAATGTGATGAAGAAGGCTGGTGGGTGCCTGGCTATCAAAAGATATAGCATCTGGGATCTTAAAAGCTTTAAAGTAAACAATCATCCCTCAATCTGAGAAGCAACAAAGTCCACATGGAAGAAGCACACCAGCCTGTGTGATCATAAGATATGGAAGGGATCAGGCATCAAAGAACAAAAAATTAAATTGTGAATGAGGTAGAGTGTAGATTGGGAAAATAAAGTCCATCTGAGGGCAACTAGACATCCACTTGCAGAAGGGTCATGGGGAGGAGACAAGCTAGTAAGGGTGCAGTGTAGCAACGATGAAACATATAACTTTCCTCTAGTTCTTATATGCTTGCTTCCTTCCCCCTACACTATCACCATTCCAATTTTACCTTATAAAACCAGCTAGATCAGAGGCTGTACTCTGGTACAGATAGGAACTGGAAACACAGGGAATCTAGGACAGATGATCCTTTCAAGACCAGTGGTGAGAGTGGCAATACTGGCAGGGTAGAGGGAAGATGGGGTAGAAAGGGGAAACTGATCACAAGAATCTACATATAACCTCCTCCCTGGAGGATGGACAACAGAAAGTAGGTGAAAGGAGATGTTGGACAGTGTGAGATATGACAAAATAATAACAATTTATAAATTATCAAGAGTTCATGAGAGATAGGGGATCAGGGAAGGAGGGGAAAATGAGGAGCTTATATTAAGTGCTCAGGTAGAAAGCAAATATTTAGAGAATGATGAGGGCAACAAGTGTAAAAATGTGCTTGACAGAGTGGATGTATATATGGAGTGTGATAAGAGTTGTATAGGTCCCCAACAAAATTATTAAATATACATAATACTACTACTAAAATAATAATAACATATAACAATAGATTATATATAACAACAATAATATATGTAATAATTATATATAGCAATAAAAATAAGTTCCTGAAGAGTGGGAGAGGAAAGGGATAAAGAGGAGCTGATAGCAAAGAATTCAAGATTAAAGAAAATGCTTTGAAACTGATTGAAGTTGCAGCTGTAGAATTATTCTCAATCTCTTTGAATTGTGGAATGCTATGTCATCTTTAAGAGGTCCCAACAAAGTGTTAATAATAATAATAATAATAATAATAATAATAATAATAATAAAGAATTGAGGAAATCTTTAAACAGCCCAAAAAAAGCAGAAAAGATATGATAGAAAAAATTCAAATTGAATGGCAGAAGATATTTTTAAACCAGACCTTCATTATATAGTAATGAATAGCTAAAGAAAATGAAAGAAAGAATGAAGACAAAGAACTGAATAGGACTAGGCAACAGGCATCAAACAGGGGGGAAAAAAACAGCAACACATATCACTGTGTGCACACCTCCCCAAGGCGTCCACTGAGGACATGTGGGAGCATAAGCAAGAATGGTGAAGAAAGCTGATGGTGGCTAGCTATGGAAAGATATAGCATCTGGGGTCTTAAATGCATGAGAGTAAGCAAGCAGTCATCTAGCTCAGGAACAACGAAGCCCACCATAAAAGAAACTCACTTGCCTATGCAATCATGAGGTGCTGAAACAACAAACAAAGAACTAAAATCAAAATCAGTGGATCAATTGACTCTTGATATGATCACTGAAGACAAATAGACACAGAGGCCAACAGAGGGGAAGTAACGGATGGTGCCCAGATACCAAATGATTAAGTGTCTGGAGTCTCAAAAACTTGAAGATAAATGAGTCGCCATTCAGCGCAGAAGCAGCAAAGACCACATGGAAGATCACACCAGCCTGTGTGATCAAGAGGGGCTGAAGGGAGCAGGTATTGAGCATCAAAGAACAAGAATCACATCATTAAGAATGAGGGGGAGAGCAAAGGGGGGGGGCGGCACTAAGGCCCACTGGTGGGTAGTTGATCACCCCCTTACAGGGGAATCATGAGGAGGAGACAGACCAGTCAAGGTTCAGTGAGGCAGTGATGATGCATACAATTTCCTCTAGTTCTTAAAGACTTCTTACCCCCAACCATCATGGTTCCAACTCTACCTTTCAAATACAGCTGGACTGGAGAAGGTACACTGGTAGAGAGGGGAGCTGGAGATATGGGAAACTCAGGACAGATGAGCATCTTGGGGCCAGGGGTGAGATTGGAGCTACTGGAAGGGTGGAGAGAAGGTGGGGTAGAGAGATGGAACCAACTGCAAGGATATACACATAACCTCCTATCTGGAGGACAGACATCAAAGGAGTGGGCTGGAGGAGAGGTCGGGCAGTGTAAGATATGACAGAACAATAATAATTTATAAAGTATCGAGAGTTGGTGGGGAGGGGAAATCAGGGGAAGATGGGAAAGGATGGGAAGCCGATATCAGGGACTCAAGTATAAAAGCTTAAATTTGGAGAATAACAGCAGCAGACATGCGAAGGTGCTTGGCACAGTATATGTATTTATGTGTTGTGAAAAACGATGTATGAGCCCCCAATAAAATGTTTTTAATAAAAAAATGATGGAAGAATTCCAAAGGGTAGTTTGTGAACTAGGGCATATTGTATAGGAAAAGCACATGACAGGGCTGTATCCTCTCAGTATTTGTTCAATTAATATAATTAACAAATCATCAGAGAATCTGGATTATATAAAGAACGTAGCATCAGGTTTGGAAGAAGACATTACAACCTAGGGTATGCACATGATATAACCTTGTTTTCTGAGAGTGAGCTCAAGGAATATTGTTTCAATATTGATTACAACTCAATGCAGAGAAAATCCAAATCCTCACAACCATGCCAATAGGTAAACTCATGACAATAGGAGACAAAGTCAAAGCTGTCGTTTGGATACACAATCAATGTGTATGGGAGCATCAATCTAGAGATCAAAAGACATTTTGCATTGCATAAATCTTCTGCTCAAGACCTCTTTAAATATTGAAGAGCAAGGATGTTCCTTTAAGAATTGAGGTGCACCTGACCCAATTCAAAGTGTCATACATTTCCTTATATGCATGTTGAGCAATGAATAAGGAAGTTGAGTAATGAATAACGAACACTGAAGAAGAATGGATGCATTAGAAGATGTTGCTCTAGAAGAATATTGAAAGTCCTGTGGACTGCTAAAAGGACAAACAGATCTGTATTGGAAGAGGTAAGGCCAGGGCATTCCTGAGAGGGAAGGAGAGTTGTTAGACTGGGTTAATTAGAGAAACAAATTCAACAGCTTATATATGTGTACAAGAGACCATTATACCAAAAGGATATTGTATTTTGAGAAAACTTCCCAGTCCAGTTCAGATCTAGTCCATATGTCCAATGTTAGCCCATAGGTCCAATACTAATGCATAAATCCCTCTGTCCAGATTCATGTAGTCACAAGCAATGATGAAAATGCAGGAAGATCACAGGCCAGTAGGTGCAAAGTCTAGTGGACCCCATGGTGGTGGAAGCATCTCTGCTCTGGCATGGTTCTCCGCATGGCTTCTCCAGCTCTATTAGTGTGGCTCTTCATTAGGAAGGTGAAACAGAGAGATGGGCTCCTTGCAGATCTCTTTTCTTTTGGGGGGAGGCATCACTGCCCTCTGGTGGTCGTGGGAGCTACCCAGCCTTGCTGC